>JAQQPU010001120.1:44137-88490 GCA_029168905.1 Artemia sp. Kazakhstan ARC1039 | reverse complement strand
GAATGTGAAAATTTTAGGGGATTTTGAGGGGGAAGTTGAATTAAATCTAAACACACACACCGTGTGCATCCAGGTTGTTAAAAGGGCGTATCAGTATTAAATCCGAACTTGTTAAGACTGTCAGGGATTAATATCAGTATATATATTAAACTGTCAATTCACTTTCGTTTTTTTTCTGTAATTTTGGTTATGATGGTGATGTCTTTCCTTTTTTATGATATGAGAAGTAAAAACACATGGCTCAAAATAAGGATTGTCTTAAGTAGGCTAAAGTGCAAATTATTTTCTGGTCTTTAGAAAATACGGAGGACATCCACTTCACTCCTCTTATTTATTGTAATTTCTGTCCGTTTCAGGCTTAATTTAGTTATTGATGGCGATTTATGGTAGTTTTACGCTTGAATAACTATTTGACTTATTAAGACTCGTCTTTCGTTTTATGTAGTTCTTTACTTTTCTGTGGAAACCAACTTTTGTGGGAAAAGTTTTTTGTCTTAATTAACATAACTAAGAAATTGATAGTGGAGATCTATCATTCGATGGCCTAAGCCAAATTTTGAAAAAAGAAAAGTCTAAGTTGAACTTGGTTGTGGGTTCTAGATTGGTCTAGAAATTCCAATATGAATTTTTTTAGCGTTGTGTAAAATCTTGATTTTATGTAAATTTTGGTTTTAAGATGTTTTCGGATGAAAGATGACATATTGCTAAAGATTGTCCTTTTCGGCATCCCATCTAGGGCCAAACGGAAACCAGTCGTCTCCGAATGGGTTATAAAGAGGCCATAAGAAATGATTTAAAGGGACTTCTTTGCAGGGTTTAAATAGGGAAGCTTCGAATAGATCATGATGGAGAAGAAGCGTGCGCAGCTGTGTTAGCCTCTGGCCGCTTGGTGCTGCAGTGAGTTTTTAATACCATAGTAGTAGTAGAAGCAGTAGATTTCGACGCTGCTTTAATTTCGTTGTAAATGAGTCTTTAGGCAACTCTCTATTCTGAGTATAACTTGAACGCAGAAGTATGCGGCTCATATAAAAGGGACCTGTTGTTTTTTGTTCCAGCATTGTTGATATTAAGATAGTCTTCAACGCTCAAATAGAAAATTAATTAGTTGGAAAGACATGCAAAACTAACTACCAAAGTGTCTTCGGCGGAACTTTTCGAAAATTAGGTTCGTGTTCGTTAAAATTCTGCCACAGGGACTGTAGGCTACTTGGACCTTGCAATAACTTTCCCACTGACTTGCTCTTTTCAACTTTCCGCATAGACGTATACAGTATATATATACTTTTAAATCTAAAAGTTTGAAGTCATTTGTTGATTGCTCTCCCTTTCCCATGGCGAATGTTTATAGGAAGATTAAAGGGAGTGATTTTTCTTTCATCTAGGTTTCCAGGCAACTATTGTAAATATTTAGGGTAACATGTGGCAATTCTTTCAATCTGCGGTTTTCCACCGATTTATTTTTCTAAGGTAAAAGGAATAGTGCCGTTACATAAATATGCTGTGACACTTTCCAATAATGAAGGAACAAAGTAATGGGCTTGGAACTATATAGATCTTTTATGTCGTAACGGACTTAAAAGCAAATCCATTTCAAAGCGCTAATTCTTTGAAGGAAAATGGATAAGATAAAGAATCTTCAATTTCCATATAGTTGACAAAATACATTAAATTGCTCTGTAGATTTTGTATACTTTATCCATTTATCTTTTCCTTTTGTTTTATTTAAAACCCACAGCCCATTATGTCCAACAGAGGGCAGGCATCCCACACAGGTGCATTATATTTCTAAGAGGAAAATTCGAAAATTTACACAAGTCTCTTTTTGGTGACACAATTAAAAAGAAATGTCTTTTTAAATTTATAAAAGGGCTTAATTTTTAGCTCTCTTTTAGCTCTTATAAATGAATTTCCTTCTTGTATCCCATTTTTTCACGCCATTTTTTTATAAATCCTGGCCCTGGGCTTTCAGTGTTTGTTGCCCCACAAAAGGGCATTCTATTTTTAGTAGGTCAATCTGAAGATTCTTTCGTTGTTTCATAAGAGACACAATTAAAAAAGATATACATTTGCAAGATATTAATGTTCGCAAAAATATTGGTCCCAATTGGTCATCAAAATTGCTTGATTTTAGCTCTATTAAGTGGTCTAAAAAAAAAAGAATTTAGTGACACCTTTTCTCCGTGCCCCTGTAGCTTCTAGCGGGCAGCGGATACTCAACAAACCATGTGTTCTTTTAAAAAGACAGTTTGGTACTTAGCGAAAATAGGACACATCAAAAAAGAAGCGTGTTTTCAGCTTACTTTTTCTAGACGATACAAGGATTATTAGCCAAGTCTATTGAAGAATTCTCTAGTTTTAGCTGAAATATATTGTTTAAAGGTATTACAGTTTCTGGAGATAAATTTTCAATCCTTGCCGTCTAGTTTCTAAAATGTGTTGGATGCCCACTAATGGGTCTTGTTGTGTAAGAGAAATCTGGCATGGTTACGAAAGTGACGAATGAAAAATGAAATAAGATTTTATTCTTAAGGGATTAAAGCTGGACAATGTAAAAAATATTAGCCCTAAAATCATTAAAAAAAAGGGCATAATCTTGTCTGCGTTAGGCGGTATTAATTTTTACTGACACAGTTTTTCGGAACACTAGAAAAACAAATTAGTTTCTCCCTGATTGAAATAATTACTATTGCTAATCGAGCCAACTCTGTTCTTTAAGCTACTCATAAGGTTATCAGTATATGTGTTTATTAGGTATTGTTGTCGAACAGTTTGTAGTAACAAACTGTAAGTAAGGAGCGACTCAATGCAACAGTAACCAAAGCTCTAAAAAACGGAAACGGAATTTTGATAACAATGGATGTATGAAAAAAAATTGTCTTTTAATGCGAATTCGAAATATAAAAAATTCATCACCCACCAAACCTGCGAGTCTGAGAAAATTTGTCTGATTTTTAAAAAGGAGGGAAATGCCCACAAAAAGTCAATAGACCTCCCTGAAAATCGCATAATCAGATTCAGCCTATCAGAGAACGCTACAATAGAGATTTTAAATCCCTATCTACGAAAATGTGGATTTTTGTATTTTTGCCTGAAGAAAGATCACGGATGCTTGTTCATTTGCTTTTTATTCCAGGGGTGGTCGTATCAAACCAAAAATCGAAAAAGATCGAGTGATGGCGCATTCGAAAAGAAATTGTAAATTCTAGGGCACGTTTTAAGTGATGGAAAAGATTGGAGGCAAACTAGCCCCTTCTCACGCCCCGTTATCCCCTAATTAAAAGGTTCAATAATTATACCTTTGGAGTTGGCGTGAATTTCCGCAGCCCCTGGGGAAAGAGCTGTAATCTCCGCAATTCTCCTGTTGTTTACATATAGTATTTGTTATTAGGAAACACACTGAAATTTTTCGGGGGAATTTTCCATAGCGAATTTCTTGTGGAGAGGAAATTATTCGGAGGAAATTTTACATGGGGGGGGGGAGGAGATTGCCTAGCATGATTTTAAAAAAATTAAGTAAAAAAAAGGACAAAAATAAATTAAACAAAGATTTCTTTTCAAATTAAAGTAAGGATCAACATTAAAACTTAAAACAAACAGAAATTATTCTGCATATGAGGGGGGGGGGGGGCTGCCGTGTCCTAAATCCTCTCTCTTTACGCTAAAATTTTACTTTTGTCATAATTCCTTAAGAAAGACTGCTCAAAAACAAGGGCCGTTGAATTTGAATGAGAAGTATTTTTAAAAAACTTAGAACTTTTAATGCTATTCCTTAATTACACTTAAAAAAAAACTCGTTTTCTTTATTTATCAATCGTCCGGTGCAGTTTTCACGTCTTCCTGAAAAAAAGCAAACTTTTCGAATTTCAAATATCTGAATAAGTTGTATAGACCTGGTTAATGGCCTCCAAGGCCGATTCCACGGAAAGATAAGGATCCTCGTTATAACTTAATTGAAATTTTTTTAGTGTCTTCGAACGAAGCTCTTAGAAATATACGGTCTGAATACGGTCATATTTATTGGCTAACAGGTTTACCGGCCTCTGCTCCAGTACTTTCTCCTTCTAGGGGGTACTCAAGGACAAACTTTCAAATCAAAATTAAAGAGTGCAGGAAGCTTTCAAGAGCGAAAAAACTTATAAGTTTTGACGTGCTTGTGTTCAAAATAAGTCATCACTGCCATCTACTAAACAAGATTCTGTCAGAAAGTATTTGTAGAAGTATGTATTGGAAAGACAGAAAATGAGAAAGTTTGTTGAACAAAACCCTTTAAAGTATACTGGTTGGATAGGGTGAAATTGATTGGCCAACAAGTTTATTGGAACAAGTTTTTTTTTTCTTTTTTTCTTTTCTTTTATGAATAGCAGGTTTTAAGTAACTATTTTTAAAACAAGTTTATTTTGCTTTTCAATTGAGTGATTGTTTTTATGATAAAAAGATAAGCTGTATTATTTTGAATAGCCTACACTTATTTTTTATTTTTCAATTATAAGTCGTGTAATTTTTGACGGTAACAATAAAATGGGAGCTGGATAAGAACTAATTCACAAGATACTGTTCTTTATAAAATTTAAAGTCGATCCCTCTACCGAGCATAGAGTAGGATATCAGTCCTATACTCTATCCCTCAGTTTTGTGGAAAGCCAAAGTACTCACAGTCAGGGTTGCCATAGAGAAACTTGCAGTACATTCTTGACAACTGTTCAGATGGGGTAACAACGGGAGACTTTATGTTAAGACGAACACTTCTAGCACTCTTTTCAAGTCAAGTTACTTTCGACGTTTAACTCTTTTCTCAGAAAACACTAAGCTTGCGCTTTTCCGGTTTGTACTTACCTGGCAGATTTGGAAAACCGCACGGTTTACTGCAGCTAGAGAAAAAGTCTAACAACGTGGAAAAAGCTGTTTTTTTTCGAATGATTACCTGTTCGATTTTTTTTTTAACATTTCCAGTTGTTGATTGCAAGGTCAAGGCTCAGATAATGTCTGTTGTAAATCATTGTATGATCAGTATTCTTTTAAAACTGAAAACACTGGGAATATTACGGAATCCGCATGAAAAAGCATTTAATCTTTCCGTAAGAGAATTCACATGATTTTACGCATTGTAAAATCGCATTGGAGATGGTTGTGCGAGTGGCCAAATTTCAAGACATCGGTTTCCTAGGGTGACACTTGAAGCGTTACTTTCTATCTCACTTTGACACTTTGGTACACAAAGTTATGGCAACACTGATCACAGTTAGGGCTTCAAAGTAGTAGCATCTCGTGAATAAATTATACTCAATAAACTATTTATTTAACATGATCAATCAAACCACCCACTTTAAATTTTGAATGAATTAATATGAATTTATATATGAATTTTGAATGACGTTTTTCTCAGAAAAAGACGAAAGGATTGATTTGTCTTGTATTCATGAGACCATAAGCTATGCAATGAATAATGATAAAGAAAGGTTTTGATTACGAAGAGTAAAAATTAAATCAAATTTCCGATGGAGGGGAGTTAAACCAGTCTGGTTGCCAGCATACCACCTATATTTTGCTGAGATATCAACTTATCTCCAACAGTTTTTTTCCCTTTTATTTTAGAGTTGTTTGATGTTGCTTTACAGTAGTGTAGGGTCTCCAAATCCCATGAATACACCCTTATTTGGGCACTGAAGCTTACCTATACTAAACTAGAGAATTGACCTACATACATAACCAGCTGCCCAGAAAGGTATCCGACTCTTTTGGGTGAATGACCTACCTATCCCTGTCAGGACATGATTAGCAAATATTCAATCTTCATTGAAGAAAAGCAATATCCAGTTATTATAATACTTAACATTCAAGTCATGACAATTATATGAATAAATGTTTTGTCTTTTGAAACTATTGCTTAGTATTGAGGTAGCCTATGCATAATATCGAAATTAATAGTTTTATATATTTTAAGCAATTTTACGACAGCCCTTGGTGATCCATGTCCTAACCTCCAAGGCCCCTAATGCCCCTCCGCCTTCCCAATTTTTTGCCCCCCTTTTTGATCTGTTTTTTAACTTTATTTTTTTAGCTTTAATTTTTTTGCTTAGATATTTTTTTAACTTTTTCTTCATGTCTTAAAATGAATTAAAATATACTTAAAACAAAAAAATCACTTGGTATATTTTTGAAATATGAAATGAAGATGATATAAAGATGTTAGTCTTGACTTTTCCTATTAGAAAAAAAATATTGTTTGTAGTAACACTTTTCGTTTTTTCACTTAGAATTCTTTGGGACTGAAAATCTTTTCGGACTTAAAAAAAAATTTACTTAAAATTTTGACTTAAAGGTCAACTCAAAACTTGGAATAAACATTGTTTTGAACTTGAAAGTTCAAAAAAATCTGATTCCAAAAATTCTAGGTAAAAAAAATCATCTCACTAAAAACATTACTTTTCTAATAGGAAAAATCGCGAATAATATATTGTACATCATCTTCTTTTCGTATTAACTAAAAAAAACAAGTTTTTTAAACTGAAAGTAAGGAGCGACATTAAAACTTAAAATGAACAGAAATTATTCCGTATATGAAAGGGCCGTCCCCTCCTCAAAGCCTCACTCTTTACGCTTAAGTTTTTTATTGTTTAAAAAAATAAAGTTGTGAGACAGAGTCAAACTTTAGCGTAAAGAGCGAGGCGTTGAGGAGGGGACGGCCCCTTTCATATACGGAATAATTTCTGTTCGTTTTAAGTTTTGTCGCTCCTTACTTTCAGTTTAAAAAACTTGTTTTTTTATTTAATTTTTGATCGTTTTTTAGTTAATGCAGCTTTTATTTTGGCTCACCGTCATTGAATAAGTAAACAAAATTTGCATAAGAATTTTACTTTTCTTTTACTAAATGGCTGTCTCTAAATTTGGTTCTGACGTGATTTACTAATT
This sequence comes from Artemia sp. Kazakhstan ARC1039, assembly GCA_029168905.1. Lineage (NCBI taxonomy): Eukaryota > Metazoa > Arthropoda > Branchiopoda > Anostraca > Artemiidae > Artemia > Artemia sp. Kazakhstan ARC1039. The sequence goes on along the minus strand of JAQQPU010001120.1, from coordinate 81,581 downwards.
AACTTACGTAACGAACTTCTATATTCGTATATTTTTCTTCTGGCAAAAAATACAAAGTTAGAGATTTTTGCAGATATGAGCTTGAAACCTATGTAATATGGTTTTCTGATACGCTGAATCTGACGGTGTGATTTTCATTAAAATTCTTTCACTTGTAGTGGATGTTTCCCCCCTCTTTAAAAATCGGGTAAATTTTCTCAGGCTCGTAGCCTTTGATGAGTAATACTAAACTTAATAAAATTTATATATTTAGAATCAGCATTATAAGCTCATTCTTTTGATACATTTATTGACATCAAAATTCCGTTTTTAAAAGTTTCGATTACTATTGAACCGTATCGCTTGTTTTTTTTATTGTTTTTTTTATTACGTATATGTTATTACGTATACGAGGGGGTTCTCCCCTTAGTCAATACCACGCTCTTTACGTTAAAAGTTAAAAAAAAATTTATTCACAAACCCCTAAATCACAAAGGCCGTTTAATTAGAATAGATAGCTCTTTTGAAAGCACTAAAAAAAACTGTAGCGTAAAGAGCGAGGTATTGATTTGGGGGAGATCCCCCTCATATACGTAATAATTTCTGTTCGTTTTAAGTTCTAATGTTGCTTCTTACTTTCAGTTGAAAAAATTTGTTTTTTTAAATTTAATTTCTGATCGTTTTTTAAATAATGCTTGGAAATCCGGCGCCCCCTTCATAGAAATGTCCCTTACCCCAAAGAAACATCCTCTACGGAAAGATTCTTCCGAGTAACACCCTCCTCCAGCCCCCCCCCCCACCAGAAAAAAATCCTTCCTGAAAATGTCTGTATACTTCCCAATAACCAATACAATATGTAAGCAATGGATAAAGTTCATAACTTGCAGCCCTTCCCCTGGGAACTGTGGGGGATTAAGTCATCCTAAAAGACATATTTATTAGATTTTCGACTATTTTGAACAAAATGGCTATCTTAAAATTTTAATTGGGTGACTTTGAGAAAAAAGAGCACGGAAGGGGGCCTAGTTGCCCTCCATTTTTAATTTCCGTTCCAATGAGCCCTCCTACGATAGTCTAGGACCACTGGGGCAATACGATTACCCCTGGGGAAAAAAACAAAAAAAAAACAAATAAACACGCATCCGTGATCTTTCTTCTGGCAAAAAATAGAAAATCCACATTTTTGTAGATAGGAGCTTAAAACCTTTACAGTAGGGTTCTCTGATACGCTGAATATGATGGTGTGATTTTCATTAAGGTTCTATAACTTTTAGGGGGTCTTTCCCTCTTTTTTCAAAAATCAGCCAAATTTTCTCAGGCGCGTAACTTTTGATGGGTAAAAGTAAAGCTTGATGTAGAGCTTGATGAAACTTATATATTTGAAATCAGAATTAAAATCCGATTCTTTTGATGTATCTATTGATATCAAAATTCCGGTTTTTAGAGTTTCGGTTACCATTGAGCCGGGTCGCTCCTTACTAACAGTTCGTTACTACGAACAGTTTGATTTCGAAAATATCACTAGTGATTTTTTTTTGTTTTAAGTATTTTTATGTTATTTTAAGACATGAACAAAAAAGAAGTTGAAAAATATTGGTCACAAAAAAATTCTAAGTAAAAAAAAGAGAAGTTTTACTACAAACAATATTTTTCTAATAGGAAAAATCACGACTAACATCAATATCATCTTTATTTCATATTTCAAAAATATCACAAATGATTTTTTTGTTGTAAGTATTTTTTGTGTAACTTTAAGACATGATAAAAAGTTTACAAAATTTATAAGAAAAAAAAATTAAATTTCCAAAAAATAAGTACAAAAAAAGGGAAGTTGGGGAGGGAGAGAGGATTTGGGGGACTTGGAGATTTGAACATGGATGACCAAGGGCTGTTGTATCATTGCTTAAAATATATTCAACTTTATTAATTTCAGCTTTATGCATACCCCAGTACTAAACAATATTTTCAAAAGACCAAACATATATTCATATAAGTGTCATGACTTGAACATTAACTATTATAATAACCGGATATTGCTTTTATTCAATGAAGATCGAATATTTGCTAATCGTATCCTGACAGAAATATGTACGTCATTCACCCAAAAGCGTCGGATACCTTTCTGGCAGCTGGTTATGTATGTAGGTCAATTCTTTAGTTTACTATAGCTAAGCTTTACTGCCCAAATAAGGGTGTATTCATGGGAGCTGAAGACCCTACACTACTCTTTGCCCTGTAACTTCGAAATATTTTTTACGCTAGTCTTAGCTGGGCATTCGAATCACGTGGTTAAGTTTATTTTTGGGTTGCTCTTTAAAATTTTCTGTCAGAAATGCCGTCACGTATATACTGATCTCTTTAACTTAAAGACTACAGCAAAGACTTTCAGTACTAAGTTTTCACTTCCTGTACTTTTTTGACTCGTCAGAGTAGGCAGCACAAAGAAGATTAGATTGGTTAATGCAATAGGAATGTTAGGATGCGTGATCTTTGTCTGTTTTGTCAGAAGACAAGGTGGCCCTTGTGGTCCTTTTGTTGAACAAAATGACTTCTATTGTGAAATATTCGTTCTTTTATATAATACTATACTTAAGAATGTTTTCTTTTGCGACAGAGGATTTTTTTTTTTTTTTTTGGACTGATGATTTGTATATGTGGTCTTTCTTGGAAAATTGGCAATTTCTATCTCTCGCATTACAATATTGATGTAGTGATTCCTGAATGCTTTGCAGCAAAAGAATGTTGTTCTAATGACTTATCGCTTCACGGCCTACTTTTTCACGGTTGTGCCATCAAGCCTTCTTTTAAGGCTTAAGGAGTTTTGCTCCTAAGATTTTAGCTGTTTCCGAAAAAGGCTTTCAATTTTTTTCTCCAATATTTGATGCTTAGTCAAAGACACCAAATTTTTATGGTTGCTAAGCTGTGGTGAAAAATTACTAGCCCTAATTGCTTTCCGAGACTCATATAAAAAAGGGGATTTTATTTTCCTCGCAACTTCATGACCTCCAGGTGTTTCAGAGCTAGTATTTTTCATTTACATTAGGATTTAGCACATTTATTCCATATAACGCGCAATAAAAACTAATGGCTTGTATCGCTTATGTGGAAATGTCTAAATACATTTGGCTTGTCTAGTTTTTTCTTGCGGAAATAAAAATTCAAGAGGTGTGCCAGAGTTATGTTCCCAGGTTTTTTTTTTAGAATGAATGATACCAGTATAAATTGACAGTTTCTCCCTCTCTTCCCCTCCTCCATCTCTCTCTCTATCTCTGTTTTCCTTTCTCTTTATCTCTCACAATCCTCCTATCTGTATCATACAGTTTGTTGTCACGAACTGTAAGCATGGAAGGACCCGGCCCAACAGTAACTGAAACTCTTAAAAAAGTGATGTTGATAACAATTAATACATCAAAAGAATCGGCTTTTTAAGTGGTTCCGAATACATACAATTTATGCTTACTGTTACCCATCAAATCTTACGAGCCTGAGAAAATTTGCCTAGTTTTTAAAAAAAAGAGAAACGCCCCAAAAAGTGAAGTGACCCTAGTGAAAATCAGGTTTTTTTGTTGTTGTTTTTTTTCAAGGTCGATTTTATTCAGCCAATGGTCCTATAAAATTTGGATAGAGCTTATTTAAACGGAAATTAAAAGTTTTAGTGCCATTCTTAAGTGACCAAAAAGATTTGAGAGTAGCTAGCCCCCCCCCCATGTCCCTTTTTTTCCCGAAAGACAACCGATAAAAGTTTTGAGATAGTTGGTTCAGCATAGTTGAAAGGTCCATTAACTATAGTTCTGAGGATAATATGACCCAAATAATCCCTTGGGAAAGGGCTGTAAGTTATGCAATTTGCCCATTGTTTACGTGTAATATTTTTTGGGGGGAAATACACTGAAATTTTTCAGGGGGGAGGGTGGTGATTTTCTTCTGGAAGGGATTCTTCCCAAGGATAATTTTTCTTGGGGACGAAATTTTCCGGGAGGGGGTGTCCACGTGGGGGGTATCGGGATTTCCTGGTATGATTTGAAAAACTATCGGAAATTAAATAAAAAAAACAAGTTTTTTCAACTGAAAGTAAGAAGCAACGTTAAAACTTAAAAAGAACAAAAATTACTCCGTATGTGAGAGTGGCTGCCCCTTTGTTAACCCCTCGCTCTTTATTATGCTAAAGTTTGACCTTTTTGTTCCATTTCTTCAAGAACGACTGCTGAAACACAAGGGCTGTTGATTTGGAGTAAGAAGCCTCTTTTTAGCACTAAAAAACTTTAGTGCGTAACGATCGAGGGGTTGGGAAGGAGGCAGTCCCCTTCATACAAATAATAATTTCTGTCCGTTATAACTTGTACTGTTGCTTCTTACTTCTAGTTGAAAAAATTATTTATTCATTTCAGTTTCAGATTATAGTCAGTAAAAAAAAAACGCTTTTTTCAACTAAGAAAAAAATTTACTCTGAACTCAGATACGTTGAAAACCGCCATGTTTGAACTGATTCACCAGTTGTCTTTTTTATTTTTTTGTGGCTGTTGACTTGTGATGACACATACACTGAATGGAAAAATTTAAAATAAAATATCTATGTCTCTCCAAGGGTCCCGGTTTATTGAACTGCTGGAGCCATGCTGCTTTGTGTGTAAATTCTAGTATTTTGGTAGAAAAAAGTCAAATGGGGTGGTAAACATAAAATGTGGTAAATTTATAGGTCTTCATAGGAACGTTCAGTGTGGGTGCATATTACTGTTAAACTACTCTCTTTGTTGAGTGAAAGAATGTATATTAGCCTTTGTCACTTATTTTGTATTTATTTAAATGTAATTGCTTACGACTCCTCTAAGTCAAGCTTTATGCGATAATAATACATTCCAGCAAAATGTTTTTAGGAATGTTTACATGCTAAAAGCTTGCTTGTAGAGGAAGAAAGTGAAGTAGTTGCTGAAGAATTTTTGAACGGAACCATGCCTGTGGAGACATTCTTAGTGCAATACCTGGATAAACGAACGGTATGATTTAAAGATTTTTTAACCCTTTTTACCTCAAGTTCTTTCTTCTGTTTTGGAATATCGAAGAAAGAGTTAGCTTGTATCTCATTAATTCAAGCTCTGACGAAAAGTTTCAAATATCTTTTTAGTAAATATTTCGTTATAAAAAATAATGGATACAAAATCACTCAAATCAAAGGAAACAAATAGGATTATAAATTACTTTCAGCAAAAAATCTGCATTACAAAACTTTCAATATGTACTGTACTCTGTTATTACATGCTACAACAAATGAGGTTTTAATGTAATTATAACTTATTCAAGTTAACACATACGATGTATTATTTTGCATATACACTTACAATATAGTTGATTAGGGGGCAAATATATGAGACTAAAAATCCAAGTCGGTGTCTCAGAAAAAAATGAGATACAGGACATGCCATTTGCAGTTTTGTTGCAAAGACTGAAAGACATCTTGAAAAATCTTCGTAGACGCGCAGATGTCTAGGAATCTCTGTAAACATCAGGAAGAAGTGTTCGGCATATACAAGACAGTTAACAAGAGCCCCATCTATTTTGAATCCATATTCAGCTGGTATTAGTGACAATACGGCATACAGGAACATATGATTATGTGTGGGGACAAAATACCGCCGTGGGAATAGAATTGAGTTTTTCATGAATTGTTCTTTATGATAAAATAAATAGATGTTCCTTATAAGTTAGCAAAGCGATATAAAAATTGCTTTGGAGGTACTTTCTCCAGTTCAGCTGGTCTTCTTAAGTATGACGACGCCCTGGCAAAGGGTGATATCTGTTGAACTATTAGGTAATTGAAGTGTACTTTCATTGCTAAACAATCTTGAAATATTATACCTTATTTACTTACTTAGTATAGTCCCAAACATCCTCATGAGACATGTAGATTCCAGTCATTTGAAATGGAATGAAATAAGGCTGGATATGCTGATCTTTTAGGTTTTGACTGTCTAAGATTTCAATCTGCCTCTTCTGTGTTTTCTTTGTTTTCGTTGTCCGTCTATCGTTCCGCCAAATTCTATCTTTGAGAAAACGATGGGTGGCCCTTCTTTTGAGTGGCTGAAGCCACCTTGGATGCCGCTATTTTATCTCAGTCATTTTCATATCTCCTTGTTTGTCATTTGGTTCGTGTAATTTATCTTTGTGGTGTGTAGAATGTCGAACGTGAGTAAGTTGTGCTCATTTTCTATCTTCAGGACTCGTGTGTCACATCCATACAGAGCGATTGGCACAATCGAATGATGAAGAACAAGACTTTCAGTTGGCTCTAGAGTTAGTCATATTTCCGTATTTTTATGGTCTCTTGAAGCTAGAGCAAGAGCTAGTCGTTTGGTATAGCATTTGTCAGCAGTCAAAAGCTTCAAAGGTAGATAAACTGGTCGGATGCTTTGGCTATGTCTATGGGGAGAGAATTTTCTTGTTCATTGAGAGACATTCATAACTTTAAGAGGCCCGGAAGAGGGCCATAACTTTGGTTTTGTTTACGTTTATTTGCATGCTTGAGGTTTTTGTGACTTGTCTGATGCTGTACGGCTGTCTTTGGAGTTTTGCAGTATGGTTAGATATCTGAATGATATTATCGACTTATCCAAGTCAGTTAGAAAAACAACTCTTACCTATTTTGATTGCTTATTTGGCTAGTATTAGTGGCAGTATTACCTGGAAGAACAGATAGAACAGGTGTGGTTATAGAATACCGCTTTACTTTTGAGACCCCGGAGGAGGTTGGAAATTCATGTCGCTACATAGTCTCAGTTATCATTACAGTATCGTCTGGATACTGTATGCCATTAGGTTTACCAGAAGATTTTCCTCCAGATAAGGTCAACGGTTTCCTGGAAGTCATTTTTGTTCGATATTACTTTCGGAGTGCACATAACACTCCTTTCGGAGTGCTAAGTGCACGACAAAACTTTTCCACGCTTGGCACACTTTCAGAAGGCTTGACAGGCGCCACCTGACCTACTTAATCTCTGAAAGCCAGTAACCATCAGTACTTGCTCAGTAATGAATTTAAAGCTTTTTAGATTGCTGAGCGGAAAATTTGCAAGTGTCTTGAGCTCACACTAATCAACAATATGTATTTTTTTCACTTTTAAAAAGTACCTGAATTAAAAATTGCTTAACAAAAAGATTTTTTTGTGCAAAAGTTTTGTTTTTCTAATGGTTTTTTTAAAGATTAATTTTAAATATTGTCCTCAAAAACAGTTTTCCAAAGAAAATTAAAGAGCTCCATTGAACCAAAAATGAGCAGAAATAAAGTGAACTGATCTTTCAACCGTAAAACTACCACAAATCATCATCAATAAATAAATGAAACCCAAAACGAACAGAAATTACAATAAATAATAATATCGAATAAAACACGGTCTCTGTTTGATTCGATGAATTGCTCCATCAGCTGTCTGAGTGTAGATCTGGCTGATAGTCAAGTGTTCTGGTGAAAACTTAGGTTGATGTTTACCTAGAACTGAGGCTGTGAAGACTTCGGTTCTCCATAGAACCACAGTTAACATTCTAGATTTGTTGTTCTTTATGCTAATAAGGCAGTAGTTCACACAATCTCTTCTAGTGGCTTTTATGAATAGGGACCATTGCTACCTTGTACATATCTGTGAGTCATATCTGGTGGGTCGCATGGCTGATAAAATATTGTGATGGAATTGATAGAATTCAATAGTATTTTTAGAGCAGACGCTTATAAGCTCTGTAGTGACCAATCTAGGGAGGATCCATCTGATTCCCTTCCGTAACTTGTACTATAGATATACTACATATTATCTTTTTAACTTATGCAAACATTAGCTTTTTAACTACATATTATCTTTATATATTTTGTTCATTTTATTATTGTTTGTTATTTCTCGCTTGTTTTAAAATTTTATTTCTGGCAATTTGTAATACAAGGTCAAACTTCTTCTATGATATATAGTGGCTGTAAACACTTCTGCCATATTTCTTAAATTCAGCTATTCATTTTATCGCTTCAAAATCAATTTGAATAATTTACTTTCTTCTCTAACAAATGAAGTGGTGACTTCTCCAAGGCAAAATTATAGATTGCCGCTCCTATCTTTGCTGTTGAATTATCGGTTTTCTTAACTCTGAAAACGCTTGTTTCAGAACTTTCTCGCTAAATATATTCTGAACAGGAAAACTTTTGCCAATGCAAGTTTATGCATAATCTTCTTTTTTTTAGAAACTGCTCTCTTGTATATCTGAAAGATTATTGCCCAGGTTCATAAATTTTCTATCTCTAATGTTTAATGCGCTGTTCTATCTATATTCCAAGCTTATACCTTTGGGATGTTGTATTATATATTTTTTTTTTTTTGGTTTTCCCATCGGCATTAAATAAGAAGATTCTAAAGGAAGCAGTGTTTACAATTTGAAATTTTAGAATCCCTAAAATTTTCTATAAAAATTCCTGAAAATTCAATGTTAATTTTCAGCATCTGTAAAAGTTCCCCCTATTTTTCAAAAACCCAAATTACAAATAATAGAGGTTACAACACACAGCTATAGAAAAGATTCATCAAACTTACCCAAAGACAAAAGTTAGGATTTGGGTTCTACATGCTAATCTAAAGAAATTTCTGTTTTAATCTTCTTCCAAATTTCAGTTATGATGTAATCCCTGATCATTATTACAGTGCGAATCCTTTGCGACTAGCCCCGCTGTCCTATTTTTCGTAGACATCCTAAAAAGGGCTTATCCCAGATTTCCCTCTTAATCACTCGGACTATCTGTCTTGGCTTTTTCTACTATTAATTAAGAAAACTTTTTCCACAAAATAAGTTTTTTAAAAAATTAAAGGACTCCATTAGACCAAAAATGGACAAAAATAGAACTGGCCTTTGACTGGTAGATTGGCTGGGACTATTGTTTGGAGAGACAGACGGGCTAGTATTATTTAAGAGCGATCAGAATTGATTCTTCCACCTCTCAAGACAAGTGCCCTCATCAGAAAAGTGTTCCATCCAGGGATAAGGCAGGTCTGAATGTAGGAGTTTTATCTTCCGTAAGATCTCGGAGATGCTTGAAGAGGCTACCCACATCTTTTTTTTTTGCTGCTAATTCAATTTCATCAGCTTCCCTTGTAACAAACTGAGTACGGTCCCGGTGAATGAAACGGTTTCGCCCTCCATTAAGCCTCCGATAAGTGACCGTGTTCCCAAGGAGTCTTGCCCTTCGTCTTTGTTCTATAACCTCCAGTGTTTAATTTGCTAGCCAGGATTTCTTTGGAAAACCTCTCTTGCCAAGCACAAATTGTGCTGCTTCGCTTGTCTGCGATTTAAAATACTTTCAGGCGTCTTCACCGCTCCTAAGTGTGCCAAGAAGCTTGAAGCGGTTTGATACCTCAATACTATGCTTCAGGTGAGTATTAGGCTGGAGTTTCCCAATATGCAGTAACTGGCCTTCTTTCTGATCGTTGTGCTTTAAGGCGGAGATGGACTTCAACACACACAAGCCTGTGGTCTGCGTTCCCAAGCTCAGCTGATCTGTAAGTCCTGCAGTTCTTCAGTGACGATTTCCTGCGTTTAAACATGATGACGTAGTCGATCATCTTCTTTGTGTAACCGTCATTACTATACCACGTGTACTGGTGGATGGTTTTGCGTTGAAAGTAAGTGTTTCCGATGACTAGGTCATGGGATCTGCATAGTTCAAGTAGGCGACGGCCATTGTCGTCAAGTGGGTCGGGAACAGCAGGGCCAATTGTACCACGTCAAACGCCCGTATCATCACGCACTGTTGCGTTGAAGTCACCAAGAAGTACTGTTATATCGTGGGGGGAAACTGTCGTGAGATATATGGTCAGAGCAGAGTAGAACTCTTCCTTGATTGTGTTGTAAGAATCGTTGGTCGGGGCAAAGCATACGACAATAGTCATTTTACCATATTTGTGTCCAAGGCGGGCCTTCATTAGTCTGTCTGATATGGCTTCATGCAAGAGTAATGCCTTTCTTGCGAGACTATTTAGCGGAAGGCCAACACCATTCCTTTTCCGTGCTGCCTCCAGACCAGAGCAACGAGTGATTGTTGTCTATTTTCTCTTCTCCGCTTCCGATAAGACAGGTTTCTGTGAGACCAGCAATCACCACTTTATTCTTATCGAGCTCTGCGGAGAGTAAGTTCTTTGATGCGGGTGCATTGAGAGTCAAAACATTCCAGGTGGCTATCCGAAGCCCCCTTTGGTCCAGGATATTTATTCCGTCAGTCTTTCTGACGTCGTCAGCATGCCCGTTGACTCGTAATGGTCGAGTTCTTAAAAGGAAGTCCAGATCCGAGGCTATTTTGTCACTTTTCATAGCAATTTGTTTCAGGTGGAGGGTTGCTAGCCAAACCGACCCTAGGCTTGCAATCAGATTAGAGCCAGGTTAAACTTATTTACTAAGATTCCAGGGGTGGGCTCCACCCGCCACAAGAGGTTGCGGTCACCCTGATCGGAGGGTTTAGTTAGGGGAAACCTCTTATCCAAAGGCACGTGGTCAGTAGACAGAGTCTGCATCATCCGGGACGAACTCCATCCCCATCACACCTTAACCGCAGTAATATTTTTCACGTACGCAGCACTAGTTACTTCAGTGTATTTTTCTGATATACCATTCAAGAATTGGACCTTCGATAAAGCTCTTCAATAATTTGAATCGAACATCTATAAAGCTAAGGACTAAAAGCGTCTGATGAACCCGGGACTTCTCAAATATTATTCTAAGAATGAAAACTTGGTCGACACATTCTCTCCCGTTCCTAAAACCACACTATTACTCTTAAGAATTTATCTTCAGCATCTCTAAGTCTAAAAGTATCATCATACTGAGTAAGGTTCTTCCTACAGGAACCAGACTAATGCAGCTATAATTAACACGCTCACTCTTATCACCTTTCTGATAGAGGGTTTTAATTAAATTTTTCCTAAAATTCCTAGGTACTTTTCCTTTTTCAGAAATCATATTCGTAATCTTCAGTAATTTATCTCTAACTTTACAAGCACCATATTTAAAAACTCATTTACCACCCTATCAGCACCCGGTTCTTATTATGTTTTTAATCCTTTTAGTACTGTCTCCAATTCTTCCTCGAAAAAGAAATAATCATTCACTTCCAAAGTGTCACAGATATTTCATTCTTTTCTATATCATTTCCTGTAGCTTTATTACGGTTTAGCAATTCTCAAGTGTACTGACCATTTCTCCCTAACTCTTTCTTTATCACTAATTGTGGCCCCATTACTATCTTTAACTGGGACTTTTCCAACTTGACTGTTCCCTGTCAGTTTTGTAACATGCCAATATTTTGATATTATGCCGTCTGGCTGCATCTTCTAGATCTTCATCAATTTTATTTATGGCCTCCACTTCACACTTCCTTAATTTATTCTTAATGCTTTTCCTACTTTTCTTACATTCCTTTTATTTTAACGTAATCTACCACTCAAATAGTTCTTTTACAAGCCCCTCCTCTTCTCTACTAAAGCTAAAATATTTTTACTAAAATTCCTAGCTAACTTTTTTCCTGAGACACCATCTGCTACTTCACAAACTATTCTCCTACAAATTTTCCCTTCTATTTTTACATTGTCCAATTTTAGACTAGAATTTAATATTCAACTGCTCTTGGAAAGTTTCCCTCAAATTATCGTCCTTTAGTCTACCAGCATCATAACTTCCCGGAAGGTAGTTACCCTTCCCATATTTATCTTTGGATTAGCCCTCGACTCTACTAGATGGTTAACTTTCATTTCAACATCAATAACAGTACTATATACTCTGGTATCTTGTATCGGATCCTTTCAGTCTTTTGTTTACAATAACATAATCAATATGGCTGGCTGTGTTACAATCATGTGATACCATGTTAACTTGTGGGTCATTTTTGACCAAATGCTGTATTGTTTATAACTAGATTTTTATATTTTTTTTTATTTATTGATATTTATTGCAATAAAAGCCACTTTGGGCCATGGCAAAAAAAGGAAAATCACACAAAATAAAAGCACATAATTATAACACTCATAGCAAAGTATGGTAGCCTACATAACAATAACAACGCAAAATTACATAACATTACTAAAACATAATAAAGCACACAATACCATTAAACTAACATAAATAGATAGATGTATTTACATCTTTCAAGGGCCAAGACTACAAAAATAACAAACAAAAAAACAACTTACACACATACAAGAATACTTTCCACACTCACTTCACCCCCTTTACAAAAATCTATCTCTATGTGACATACCCAATTTTATATACTTTCCTATCATTCTTATTGTCCCATAATTTTTTGATCCCATTACTGAAACCAACCACTCACTTGTCCCCACATTAACAAAAATAATTCTTTCCTTAAATCCTGTAATTCGGGACAAAGGGCCATGAAGTGAAGCAGATCCTCACCATTTTCTCCGCACATAGGGCATGAGTAAGGACCGTCCTTTACCCTTACCCTCCCTAAATATTTCCTCCTTTCTCCAAGTGCTAGAAAATTACCCCTCCCTGATATATACCACTTAATTTCTTCACTATTAAAACCCGCTTTAAAATAATTACCATATCCCCAGACCTCCTTTCATTGCCGGTAAACGCCGAGGGACACCGAGGCCGAGACTTCACACTGCAATTTCTGAATCTCCTGATCTTCAAGCACTCCCTTTACTAGTTTTGCTACATTACCTACTTCCAGCCCTATCCCCTTCCCTTCATTCCAAACACGTGATAACCCACAACTATTTAAGATTGATTTCACCTGGGAAGCCCATGAACATTTCCTTCTATCCTGCAACACCTCCAGATAAGCTGCGTTTACTAACCTATTATTCTGTAAACCAATCACCTTTTCCCAGTATCCTATCATTCTAACCAATCTTTTTACCCTCAATGAAAACAATCCTAGATCACCCTTTAACACCAGATTATTAAATTTCCCGCTTAGCCCTAAAAGTCTCCTGAAATGTCATAAATACATTCTCTCTATTTTTTTTCCCTTTTTCAAAACCCCAAACTTCCCCACCGTAACTCAATACTGGGCCTACCTTCGTCTCAAAAATTCTCTTCTGTAGCTTAATATCTGCCGGTCCTAGATGCCTAAGGGGACTCTTCAATAACGCCCATGAAGCCTTCTGACCCTTCCAACTTGCTATTTGCACCTGATCACTCCATTTCCCTGAACTTGTGAACTTACATCCCAAATAAATATAATCCTTAACTTCTTTCATCTCTTTCTCTTTAAAATAAAACTTATTCTTTTCCCTTTCATCATTTCCAAAAATAATATAACTGATTTTTCAATATTTAAAACTAATTTTTTACTTTCCAGATAACTATCCAAAATCTCTAACATCTTTTGCAAATCCGGAGCCGATTTCGCAAGCAATACTATGTCATCTGCAAATAATAAACAAAACAGCTCCAGCGACATTAATTTTAACATAGGGACATTTCTATTTCGAAAATACTGCTCAATATCATTAATAAAAAGAGAAAACAAACGCGGTGATAGAGTGCATCCCTGTTTGAGGCCTACATTACTTAAAACTGGCCTAGAATAAGAAATACCTACCTTCACTACTACTTTAACTACCTCATACATTTTCATTATAACTTCTACTAACCTAATTGGCAATCCTAATTTCACCAACACCGGTTACAACAAATTCCTTGAAACTTCGTCAAATGCTCCCCTAATGTCCAAAAACGCCGTATATAGCCTATTTTTCCTATGCCTCGTATATATACTAGCTAAAGCCTGTAAACAAAATATTTGATCAATTGTACTATAGTTTTCCCTAAACCCTGCCTGACATTCAATTAATATACCTTTATAATGCAACCATTTATCCATCCTATTAGAAAGGACTCTACAAAATAGCTTACTGATAGAACTTCCTAAACTTATCCCCCTATAGTTCTTGTGCAGGTTTCTTTCTCCTTTCTTAAATAATGGGATCATAATCGATATCTGCCAATTTTTTGGCCATAGAATATACCTACAAAATTGCAGTACTACATAACCGGTACTATTTTCCTTCCTACACCAAATTTCCCTAAGCACAGATACCATCTATTCCCATTTCTACCAACTTGGGCATGAAAATCCCCTAATAAAGTGTCATGTTTCTACCTGGGACCCTGTATATTTGTTCCTGTAGCTGTAAGTAAAATTCGTTCAAGTCACTACTATCTACATCAGTCGGTTCCACAGGAGCATATACAGTACTACCAAGACTGATAGTTTGCATATTTGTAGTCGTAATATGAGCAACTAGCATTCTATTATTAATACCCTCCCATCCTAAGCAAGACTCAGCAGCTTTCTTATTCATCATGAGCCCTACTCCCTGCCAATGCACCCCATCCTTCCTTGTCGCTGTATCTCAAAAATATATGTATTGAAATTACCATTACCTTTTCCTTTCTAAATCCTTATCTGTCTGTAAAAATAGAAAAAAAAGACTTGAAGGAAAGTAATGTTCTATTGATCCTTAAAATTAAATTGAATATAAAATGCCACGTGACTCTTTGAAAAGCTGATATCTAAGTGTGTTGCTTGAAGTACCTTTTGTGTGTTTGTTCTTAGTAATCTGCACTGCTCTTCGTATGTTTTGTTCACAATCGGCGGTAACTCTCAATTGGAACATTTATTGAACTTTCCGACATAAGTGGGCGGAAAAAAAGAGACAACACAATGCATGGCGAAGTAAGAGGGAATTAATGCAAGAGATAAATTTGAAGAGTATCCTTTAGAAAAGATGGATTTAAAGGGGTATGGAGTTTAACTTCATTTTGAGAATTTAAAGCAGATGTATAGGCAGAATTGTATTTCGCTATTGGATTCAATCATTTTTTTATTATTATAATTTTTTTTTTTTGAGAGGTCCATCATTTCGTTGTTACTGGCAAATATTTATGAAACTAAGCTGCACTAAGAATATACATGTTTACATAAAACTTCAGTAGATAGAGACTGGGTCAAACCCCACCCCTTTGATTGCCTGACTATTGTAAAGAATGACCTTTTAGTAAAATTGTGATTCTTGGACAAAACGCCGATACAAAAAGTAGGTATTTTATCGAAGAGAAAACGTCTAGCCCAAATCAGTCTCTTTTGACGAAATGAAATCAGGAACATAAGAGCATGGTGCAATAGATTGGGTAATCTTTCTTATTTAGTGCTTTCTTGTCAATCGTGTTTGAAAGTAACTTCCATTAAATTCAACGGTCAAGGGTAAGTGTGTTTCTTAGACTCGTATTAAGCCCATAGATATTTCTGCTGAAAAATAGATAACTACCCTCAAGGCTCATTCACAATGAGAATTAGTTAGCGCTAGTCCTACTCGTAATAAGATTTAGTTAAATTCTGGAACTAGCTAAAGCCTGAACTGAAGTTTGATTTATTTTAACTTCCTTAAAATTCGGCCAAGGCCAGCCAATCAGATATCTCCATTGTCAGTCTTTATTCTCATAAACAAGAAGTGTGTAAGAACTTCTTGTTCATTTTCCTTTTTTGGACGTTAGAGACGCTAATGAATGATCTCCATGCAATTCTGGTCCCTACATCATCAGAGATCGAGTTCCACATCCCGAATCACGAAGCAGAGATCAATCCACTGTACCATCACAGAGTCAAACTTTGATCATACAGTGAAAGTCTTCAATCTTTGGCTTGATCTAAACAATCAGACAAACATTATTATGAACGAGTCTGATATTAAATAAAATCTTGACGTTAGTCAGATACTGGTGTTAGGTATATCGGGGCGTTAACCATTGGTGGGTCCAGGGGCGCCCCTCCCCCTCCCAATATGTTTTGGCGCGATCTTGTACTGTTTTTTTCTTTCTTTTTTTTTACTCTTTTTTTAGAATAAATTTGTCCATTTTGTGAACTATACGTACCTTTGTTACATTGCCACCCCTTTCCCCAAGATTTTGCTCATTGGCGCCCTTGTCACATTGGGCCTCTCCCAAGATTTTTTTCTAGATTCACCCCTGGCGTTAGCTAAATCTGATTGTGAATTAGCCTTTAAGAATGTTTCTTTTCATAATTTATTTCATTGTTACTCAAGATGGTTTTGTGTTCTCAAGAATTAAGGTAAATGTTTGACGAGTTGTTCCTGTATTTTCTAATTCTTGGACAAAAATTATGTTTCTAGACTAATTAAGGAAGTCTTCACTCCTTCTTAGTAATAAACAGCCAAAAAACACTTAGTGTCACTTTTCTTGTCTCTGTAACTGCCATAATCCCTATTATAACACTTTTCTTTTCGGTTAATTATGTCTCCATCTGGAATGTTACTATATTTCTTTTTCTATCCTATAAAAGTAATTTTGTCTTATGAAAAGAAATATGAGTGTGCGTTTCTCTCTTGAAGTCTGCCTGTCAGCAGGAGTAAATTGAATTGGCCTCTTGTTCTAATCCAAGAAAATTATAGCTGAAACCTGGTGCTCGTGTGGATCATTGAATCATATCTTCTTCTCCTCTCTGAAAATTATGGTTCCTGTAAAAAAAAGAAAACGAAAAAAAAATGGGTTGGATCGATTTTACTGCTGAGTAGCTACAGAGGACGACTGTTCTATACTGTTAGGTTTAGCACGACTTTGATGTGCCGTTAAGCTCAGTTTCAGTTGAAACTGGGTTCTCAAAATTAAGGTCCGTGTGTTAAAAAAGAAAAATAAATAAATAAAAAATCGAATTGGATTGGATTGAGAGACTGCTCACTAGCTGCAGAGAACGATTTAGATATACTGCTAAGCTCAGTCTTAGTTGAAAGTGGGTTCTCAAATTGGAGTTTTTCTGAAAAAAAATTAAAACTGAAAAGAAAAATCTATTGGATTGAGATATTGCTCACTAGTTGTAGAGAAAGACTTTGATGTACTGCTAAGCATCATTTCAGTTGAAGTTCCAGTTGACAAGCTTGTCTCTCGGGATGGCTTTGCTGGTAAGGTTATTTCTGAGGAAATTAGGGTTCATGATTTTGCTGCTCAAGATCTTTTTAGCTTAGAATCATACCTTGTTAGCAGAGGTCTTCATAGGGCCAAGGCCCATTGCAACAGATTGGGTACAAGTTGGTGACATTCATCTTAACCTTAGAATAGAACGTTTAATTTTTAGATTACTGTTATTTACAGTTAATTTTTTGGGAAAATTGAAGCAAGGTTGTTTTTTTCACTTTTATATTTTTCAGTTTCTCCGTATCTACGATGTGAATACTTTATTCCAGCTAGGTTTACGTGGAATTTTCTTTTTTGACTAGTTACTTCGGTATCAATAGTGCTCTAATTCAATAGTGTTCTGTTTTGTTGTTTGTCTGTGCCATTGGTTTCTTGTTCGTTAGCTTTTGTTTTATTTGTTTTTCTTTTTTCTTTTCTTCTTCTTTTCTTTTTTCTTTTCTTCTTCTTTTCTTTTCCCTTTACTCCGTCTTGTCATGTTTTGTGATTGATGGGTTTTCAATAAATAATAATAGTACCAATAATATATCAGACACTAGGTTTAAAAAACTGATTTTCACAAATTTTTGGCAACTGTCTTATGTTACCCCCTCTTTCAAAGGAGTTTAAATATGGAAATCTGTTCATTAGTCTTGCTTTCTTTGTTTCCTTTCGATTGCTATCCTTTTGCAGTAGGGTAGCAATTTACTTCCTTCCTTTTGTTCACTTTAACTATGGTTAACTAAACATTAATTTTTCTCGCGTTCTTTGTCACTTTTATTTTCGACTTTGGCTTGGTAACTCTTTACAGCTATAGAAAAGCGAAAAAAATCAATTGAATGAAGACGTAAAATTTTATTGCTTGTCATAATTGCAGTGTAGCATATCATCCTTTTTATTGTTCTGTTTCTCTTAAAAAGAGAGAAAACATCACTTCCACTGTATTATTGTGCTATTAAGTTTAGGGTTGTTTTCCTAATTTTATTAGAAAAGAAAGAGTTATTATGACAGCAATATCATTATACGCCCCCATCTTTGTCCTTATACGTACTATCAATCCGATTATTTGTGTCGTATAAACTTTACTTATTTCTTTTAAGTTACCTGCACACTCATTTTCTATTTTCGTACTTTTTCGTGAATTTTGTAAATAATCCGATTTTGAGATGACCTTAAGGTGGTACTTAACTGAGTAGAAAAGAAAAAGAAGAACATCGCGAACTAATATTCATGAAAAAAAGGGAAAACTTTAGAGTTTTAAAACGAATTGAAGTTATAGAAACTTGCATCTTATCCAGTCTTTATGGTGGGCCAGACTTTTAAAAGGGAAGTACTATTTGTTATGTTCTTTTTTTAATTTTTCTTTCTTTTTTCTACGAAATGGGCTACTGCTAAATTCTAGATCGGGGGACTTTCCAAATATAAAACTGGTTTTACTTTGCGTACGTAATGTCGAGTGTCCAGTGACCTTTGATCGCCTTTGCTAACAAAAGTTTTTAGGGACCACACTTTTGTTTCTACACCAGAATTTTTTAACAAAAAAAGGAGAGTGATGACGGGTTGTTTAAAGACGATATTAAATTACGTTGCTTCTGCTGAAAATCAACTTAATTCTCCATTTGCTGACATCCAAGCAAAATTATTTGGCCACTTTCTTAGCCACTGACAGGCCACTAAAAACTTTGGGGTTGATATGCTACTAGTCAGTTAAAGCAAAGCAAAACATGCCTATTGTTATGCTAAAAACTTTAAATTTGGAGGGTTAGGGATTGGAGGCAAAGGAGCCAAGAGCCCACTTTCTGGCATCAATAGGGACTGAAAAACTAAAATTTGCCTGTCCTTAAGCAGTTTCAATCAATTTGTTTTATTAACGAATTTGTGTACAGAAAAATATATTTCATCCCCTTTTATCAGGTCTTCGGAAATATTTCGTCAGTTATAAAGAAAACTTGTATCTATCTTTGTTTAAATGTTTATTCTCTGGTGATAGAATAGCTTTCTGATATCGCTACTAAAAGAGTAGTGAAGGGTGTGCTCTGGTTACTTTAGGAATTAGAAACTATTAATGTTCAAGAAGTATGTATGATCACATTCCTCTGACTTAGTCGCAACCGCAAAAATTAAATGGCAAGCTGATCTGAAATCATAAATAGAAATAGGACACTTTTTGACCTGTGGGGAAATGCTTCTTTTTTTTTTTTTTTTGCATGGCTTTATACATATTGGTCCCTTTCAAAATCCATACATTCCTTCTTTTTTTTTTAATTGCCTGTAAGCTTAAGAAAGTCTTTGAATTGTGCCAAAATAGATTCGTATGACCGTACAGTTCAAACGTAAGGACTTGGCTTATTTGGTTTGATTTATTTTTCATTTTTCTATTTCTGCGGTGAGGACGGCTCAGTAGAGGTCTTGACCTAAATATTTGTGCGGTTTTAATTTTTATTATTATTTTACTGGCTGGAACTAAACTTGTTTCTTCTTCTTTACGCATATCTTTTTCTCATCTTGTACTGTCTACCCATTGGCGTCTCGGGAATTATTCATTCTAACATAGGTGGACGTATATTCTTTCTTTCGACCGATGCAATATCCCACTCTGCTAGATGTCTTGATAATAAAAACATATTGACTCCCTACTTTTCTCCTTAAAGATTGTTTTGCGTCTAGATAAAAAAAAAATATATATAGTAACTCTTGCTTCCCACAAAATTTAGTTGAAATTTGATTAACTTTTCTGTCAGATCTTTCTGGCTAACCCCTTCCCTCTCCCTGCACTGAAGCTGGATCAAATATAAATACCCAAAAAGTACATCTTGTCTCGGACACTTGCTCTTACCTTCTGTGAAATTAGGTTGAGATCTGACGATATCATCTGTTTCAGGGTATGATAACAAGAATTCAAGGACAAAAAAGAGAAAATCAGAATTTGTTATTTTCACACTGACCTTTCCATTATTATATCCTAGAAATCTCGAGGAGATGCAGAATTTTCAATCTCTCTAAAGAGAGATTGAACTCTCTTTCAATCTCTCTAAAGAGATCAAGGTCTCTAAAGAGAGAAATATATGTTCTTCACGAGCCTGTTATTATATAATCCATAAGAATTTCATTTTTGGAGCTAGGAGGGTTTCATTTTTTATCTTGCATTTACTCTTTAGTAGGTTAAGGAACATGCATGTTATTATTTTTGCTTCTATCGGTTTTTTCTTTTCTTTTTCTATGAAATGCCTGTCTTTGGTTTAATCCTGAAATAAAGTATGTATCTGATTGCTAAAGTATTATTAGTTGATCATAATAAAAAAAACATATATCTTGAAACTGGTTTTTAAATGTACACTGTATTTTCTAATTGGTAGCTTTAAACTAATATAGTTTATATGTTTATAAGCAGTATTATAAGAAATTGTTTCTCTACCGTTTAAAATTTAACTTAGTTAAATTTGGACTTATAGCTGCTGCCGCATAAAGTCTTTCTGCATCAGTAAAAGACTTTTTTAATTTAGATTAAATAATAAAAAGAAGTTTTTTTTAACTCAAAGTAAGGAGTGACATTAAAACTTAAAACGAAGAGAAATTATTCCGTAGACTATAAGAAAGAGAATCTCCCCTCCTCAACGCCTCGCTCTTTATGCTAAAGTTCTTGTTGTTTTAAAAAGTAGAGTTGTGACAAAGAGTCAAACTTTAGCGTAAAGAGCGAGGATTTGAGGAGGGGACAGTCCCTTTCATATACGGAAAAATTTCTGTTCGTTTTAAGTTTTAATGTCGCTCCTTACTTTCAGTTAAAAAAGTTTTTTTTTAATTTCCGAGCGTTTTTCAACTAATGCAGGTTCGAATTTGGCTCACTCTATATGAAAAATTTAAACGAAATTTGCATATTAGGCTAATTTTGGCAGATTTATTCCGTATATGAAGAGCTGTTCCCTCCTCACTACCTTGCTCTTTACGCTAAAGCTGTTAACACTTTTAAAAAAGCTTCATATTCTAATTGAATGGCCCCCGTGTTTCAGTAACCGTTCTTAAAAAATTGGGACAAAAGTCAAACTTTAGCGTAAAGCGTAGAGTAACCCTTCAGGAGGGAGTAACCCTTCACATATAGAATAATTTCTGTTCGTTTTTTCAAATAATGCCGGTAAATCTTGCTTACCCTCTTTGAAATATACCCCTCCCCCTTACGGAAAACTCCTCCGTTGAAATGTAATCCAACGTAAAGTGCACTCCCCTCGTCAAATTCCCTCCAGACAGTTCCATTCTCGCTGAGAATTCCTGTAAAATTGCTTGCGAATGATTCAATCTGAAAAATTCTCCTTAGCATTCTTTCATTTCAATAAGACGTTTATTTCTAATCGGTTTCTCGGTCACTCCAGAAATGCCCTCTTTCGTGGAAATTAGTTCCCGGAAGTCAAAACACGCGGAAAATATCCTCCGGAACATCTCCACATGAAACATTTGGCAAAAAGAATGTAAGGCAATTAAAAAGAATTTAGTGTAGTAATTCTGTCAAATCCCCCCAATGTAACATTTCCCCAAGAAAATACGCCCCCCAGAAATTTCTCTTCCCAAGGGAGATTCTCCCTATAGAAATCCATCCCTAGAACAACCCCCTCCCCTCGAAAAATGTCTTTTTACTTCCCAATAACAAATACTGTACGTAAACAATGGGCTACTTTCATAACTTACAAGCCTCTCTCCACGGAATGGGGGGGGGGTCATTTTACACCTAAAGACATAGTTATTTGATATTTTAATTATAATGAACAAAATGGCTATCTCAAAAGTTTGATCAGATAACTTTGGGGGAAAATGGGCGTGGGAGGGGCCCTGTTGCTCTCCAATCTATCTGGTCACTTAAAAAGGGCAATAGAACTTTTAATTTCCGTTCGAATGCACCCTATTTCAACCTTCTAGGACCTTTATTTCAATATGATCATCCCTGGAAAAAATAAATAAATAAAAAAAAAATTAAATAAACACGCATCCGTGATTTCTTCTGGCAAAAATAGCAAAATTCTACATTTCTGCAGATAGGAGCTTGAAGCTCCTGCGGTAGAATTCTCTGATACGCTGAATATGATGGCGCTATTTTCACTAAGCCCCCTGGAATTTTAGGGGGTGTTTCCCCCCTATTTCAAACATCAGGCAAATTTTCTAAGTCTCATAACTTTTGATGCGTAACACTAAGCTTGGTGAATCTTATCTATTGATATTAAAATTCCGTTTTTTAGACTTTCGGTTACTATTGAGCCGAGCCGCTCCTTACTTACAGTTCGTTACCACGAACTGTTTGATTCGTTCTCAGTAATTCTGAAAGGTCTTGGAATCTATGTTATTATTTCAGATACATCTTTGTTTTTTCTTTTCAACCACGCATAAAAAATTTTAAATATTCTTTTTTGATGCTATTTTCAATTAGTTCTGATCTTTTTGCCGAACATCTAATCGTCTTTCGAATTTATGTTCCTACCCCTTTTTTCATTGATAAATGCTGTTTTTGGTATTTTCGTTGAAAAAAATTACACCTCCTAGATTTGCACTTTATATTTACTATATAACATAATTTCATTTTTTTTATAGAAATATTGAAAAATGATTTTAAAAAATTTAGGGGCAGGGGAAAAAATTCAGTAAGTTTGTGTTCCTACAGCGTAAATATTGCAACTCAAATTGTCGCTGTTTCTAATAATTTTGTAAGAAATTTCCAAAAGTTTATAAAAGCTTTTGGTCTTTTCCCAGAACATAAAGAGTTTAAAGAAATATAAACAGTTTCTTGTGCTTTCTTAAATTAAGTTCTAATTATGAAACAGATTCAACCCTCTGCGCGTTTTAACATATCTTCCAATTATGAGTCTTTGTAAAAGATTCAGTTTTTGCATGAAAAAAAGGCTATGCATGCAAGCATTTAATTTAAGTGAGCGCAAAGAACTCTGTGTATCTTTAAATTGTTTATGATCTGGGAAAAGACCAACTGTTTTTATAAAGTTTGGGAAATGTCTTACAAAATTTATAACAAACAGCTAAGATTCGAGCTGTAACATTCACGCTAATGTTGCTTCCCTCAACAGTTCAGTGTAAGTAAAAAGAGTAGAATCATAAACTTTAAAGACTATTAAATATTATATAGAAGTATCAGAATTGACTTAAAATAGCAGTAAAAAAAAAAACATTTAAAACAATTTTACGCATAGTTGAAAAGAAAAAACAAAGATGTGGTTGGAAGGAATGCATAAATTGCAAAACTTTTAGAATTACTCAGAACGAATCACAAAAAGCCACACCTACTAATTAGTCTAGGCTACAGTTAAGTTTTGAATAATGGAGAAAACGTTTATTATAATACTTCCTGTGAACATACAAATTTTATTTAGTTTAAAGGTGCCAATTAGAAAATATAATGGTTACATCTAAAAATTTCTTTTTAAGATTCTTTTTTTTGTCATTACCAGTACTCAGTAGCTGACTAAAATACTAAATAATAAAAATAATAAAATAATAAAATGTGACTAAAATAATAAAATGTATGCTCTTCTACCATGCTAAATAGTATATGCAAGACCAAAAACAAAACAGTTGTAGCTAAAAAAAAAAATAATTCTTATGGACTTTGTAAGGCCAGACTCGTGATGAACAAATATTCACCTCTTAAAGACCCAAGATTGAATCATTCGCATCTCCTCAAGGTTTTTAGGGTAGAATTCTGGAAAGTTCAATGTGAAAATACCACAATCTGATTTTTTGGGGGGAGAGGGTCCCGGAGTTCTTGCATCATTTCCAATTTCTAGTGCTTCAACTTCATTGGTGGATTGGGGAAAGGGAGATTTCTTAACTAAGCAGAGGTAAACAAACTAACTTGCAAAAAAAAAATCCGTAACACGGGGGGATAAATTGAAAATGCATCATACAGTTTAAATGTAACAGCTAACAAATTAGTACAGCTGTAAGCGAATGTGTTGCTGACAAAACGTGAGTATCAAGTCTTCTTTTGTTTTTTATGTTGCAATTACAAATAAGTCGCAACGTTTCTTTTTATATAAATCGAAATTGCATAGTGAAAAATTTACTCGCTTCTTATTACAATTCTTTGGAAATCCATGGCTCTCCAGATTACAAATCATTATTTCATCACTGGTTAAAAAAAAAAGAAAAAAAAAAAACCTGTGTGGGATTCTTAGAACTGACAAGAAACGTTCCTCTTAAGTTTGGAAAATCTCGTGAGATTTTTCAGAAAAAGGTAGTTATCATTTTTTTTTTTTCTAGCCTCTTAATTAGTATGAACAAGAACCAAATTGAAATTATTCAATATGTGAAGCTCTTCTTTTTAGGGATCATTAGTTGTTGCCGTCAAGACATACCCTACCTACTTGCTTACATGCAATAGGACCAGATATTTTCCACCTCATTTGGTATCTAAAGTTCAGATATTTCGGAGGAATTTGTTCTACCGTAAGCTCTGTTTGCTTACGTTTAGCAGTAAGCATAGAATTTATCGAGTCTCAAGTAAATTTTTTGGAAGTGAAAGTAACTGTCCTGGTTGGCCTTTTGAATTTTAGTCACAACCCATCCTCTGCTGGGGAGGAGGGGTCCCTAAATTCATGTCAGGAAATCTACCAGAAAAAATTGTCAGATCTCAACCAAACTTTATGGGAAGTAAGAGCAACATCTTAGTTGTGTGTTTTGTGAACCATGACCCAATTTGAACTTTTGGGGGGATCCCTAGATTATTGTCATCAGTGCATCTAGTAAAGGAGGCTATCAGATTTCAGCTATCATTGGTTTGAAGTAAGGGAAAGTATCATATTTGTGCGTTTTTCGGTCAATACTTATCCTGACATTTTCGAACTTGATGAGGAGTAAGAGTGGGGCCGTTAGGAGGTTGAATTCGGTCTGGGAAATTTGTTTTTGTCGATTTTTTGGCGTCGGGATTATCACCAGAATGGACCGACGAAACTTAGTGAGAAGTGCTAGTTATTCTTTATGGGAATCAGGCTCTGACCGGACCTCTATGTAATGTTTAAATACCATCCGACCGTGAATCAGAAAAGGTGTCAGATCGTTGCAAAACTTAGATGGAAAAAAGATCTGATGTCTCAGCTGTGTCTTTTGAATATCTGGACCAGATCAAAGTTCGGAGGGGTTGGAAAAATGGGGAATTCCTTAAATGCATGTTGTCTGAACAATAATATTATTTTGTACATTAAAACTAAATGTAAGGGGCCCCGATACTTTGGATTTCAGTCTGACTTGAGTTGTGCCCATGTCTGCTTGTAGTAAGTTGCAAACGTCCTGCTGGATGCGCGTATTTGAAAGGAAAGCTCAGTTATAGATGAACATGCTATTCAGTTTGCCTTTGATTTGGAAACCCCTTCCCAGAATAGGGTCCATGACCGCAGGTGTGCTATGGTGAAGAAGGGCA
Organism: Artemia sp. Kazakhstan ARC1039; assembly: GCA_029168905.1. NCBI lineage: Eukaryota > Metazoa > Arthropoda > Branchiopoda > Anostraca > Artemiidae > Artemia > Artemia sp. Kazakhstan ARC1039. Next base: position 56,242 of record JAQQPU010001120.1, on the reverse strand, counting down.
TTAAAAATGAATCCATTTTATCACCGGATCTGTTTAAAAAGAGCATATCGACATCCCAGTTTAAAGTGGCTCCAAGCTGTATGCTTAAGGGCATTGACGTTTATCTCTTGTGGGGTTTGCAGATGACCATCTTAATTTTTTAAGACTTTTGACTTTTTTAGTATCCAACTTTAAGTTTTGAATTAGAACATGCTAAAATTAGGTTAAGTTTTAAAGCGACGAAATGTGACGCACTGTAAATTAATTGGAATACTTGTTCTTAACCTGGAATCTAACTAGGGTAACAAGTAGCGTGCCCTCTAAGTCGATTGTATACCTGAGTCTGACAATAGCTGAAATTCTACATTTTACATGAATGCTAATTTTGAATCATATTGAAAAGGAAATTAGGTCTGCCTACGGAACTTCAGTTTTTTTTTTCCAAGTGGAATCTAAATCTGCCATTTGGTGTTAAAATTTTTGTTCTTGCAGGATTGCTTTCTATTCTTTACGTTTCACATTTATGTTATCAGAGTAAGAAGGATATTCATCAAACATCTCAAGTTCTTCAAGCATCATCATCTCAAGAGCAATAATGATGTGTTGATGCTCATAATAACTTTGTAGTGTGTAGTATGTAGCGTTGTTGTGTTTGTTGTGCTTCATCGTGTTCGTATACTGTGTCTGTTACTTCTTCTGTTTTCACCCTTTTGGTTGAATTGTGACGGGTTTTGTAATATGTTCATTTTTCCATTCATAAATGTCAGATATTACTAATTTTAAATAATAATAACAACATTTTAAATACTTTTAATTTACTTTCTATAAATAATTTTATAGTCGATTGACGACACTATTTCTTGAAATTGGAATTTGATGCTTTGCTCAAAGAAATGAATAGATAAAATGGCAGTTCTTAAAATTTATTGAACGTTTCTCCTTGCTCTCATTAAATAACTTGCAAATTTTGGGGATATTTCAGTCTTTTCATATTTTTAAACAGCAGTGTTTTAGAACTATCTCTTTCTTTGCAGCTGAGTCATAAGCGCAAAGCAACCGAGGATGCATTGTCAAAACAGCTGCAGGAATTGGAACGACTTCGGTTTTAAATAGATTGTTTTATCGGTGTTTTTCTTTGTATCTCACTTCGTTCAATTCCAGTGTAAATTTATTCTTCAATTTCATTATGTGTAAACATAATCCAGCTCTTGTTTTTTTTTTTTTTTTTTTTTTTTTTTTTTTTTTTTTTTTTTTTTTTCTTGTAAATGAAGTGAATATATGTCGTTTTCTAGAGAATTACTGCTCTTGAAAATAAAAATAAAGTTTTGTTAATTAATTCTTGATAGTTTGAAGTGCCCACTCCCTAAAGATTGCGGAGTTAGATAGAGAGCTTTAGATTATATTAGATCTTTGCATAAAAAGAACATACATTTATTTCAAAATTATCCAGTTTTTACCCTGTAAAGTCATTGTGGAATTTTAACACTAAATCACTTGGATGGTTCGGATGCCTATAAACTTCGATTAAACTCAGAGAAAGCTTTTTCAGACAAAGCAAATTCTTTTGTCACTCTAGATTCTAAGTGTGCAACATTTTTTGGTCACACTTAGTTTGTGAGGCAGTGACGTCTCACACTTCACAGGAGACATTCAGCATATTATCTTATCCTATACAATCAGCATATTATCTTGCCCTAACCCCAAAAATTTATTTGACACTTTTTTTTAACTGTGTTGGGGAGTTCAAAGGGTTCCTAGGATGAATGTTTATCCATCGGTTCATCCACTTGTTAGCATGTCGGGTAGATCTGCAATGATTGAGACGAAAACTTTGTAGCACCTCTGTTTGAGACACAATAGTGGGGGAATACATTAGGTGCATGCATCTCTAAATCTTGATTTCTTGCTATTTGTCCCATCATTTCCTATATCTTAGTATAATTTGCGTAAAAAGAAATTGTTTTCTTTCTGAATTCAGAGCTACCGAAATGCTACCCTCTCTCCCGGAAAAAAAAAATTAATTCTATGTAGGTACCGACTATCTCAAAGACTGCGCAATTTTAGCCTGTAAAATAAAGCTACATAATTTTCCCTTAACATATCTAAACGCGGTCGGCTTTTTTTATCTCTCTCATTTAAATCATTAAAAAATAGTTTTTCCCCGCGCGAATTTTAAAGACCTTATTTTTTAATTCTGCAAAACTACAGAAAGACGCTCTTTCGTTTTGATATGACGGTACAGGATACAGAATTTCTAAGACCTTCTTAGCAACGCTTGTTACGATTCCCTCGGTGGTATGTCCGAGATTGTTTTTATTTCCATCCGAGTGGCCACTCTGCCTTTGGGTGGCGGAACACGCAGTTTAAATATACATTTATCAAAGTTAATATTTCATCTACCAGATAGTTTAGACGTTTTAGCTTTAATGTACGTTATTTTGTTTCAAATTTGAGAATTTTTCGTTTAGATTACGAGCTTTGTCTTATAACATAAAGAAAAACTACCAAAATAAATCAAAATGTTTTGTCGATAAATACTCTGGTTCAAAAACTGAACTACGAGTACAGAAAAATTTAAAAATTCCATAAAATTATCTAAATATGACTATTTTCCAATTTATTCTTGACTTCCTTTAAAGATGAAATTCTAATGTTGAAAATGATACAATATTGTTATTACTGTATCCTCTTCATCCTAACTTAAGAGTAAGAAATGTTTCTATGGGAAACTTGATTCTTAGAGTGTGTCACAGGAGAATTTGCAAAAGCCATTAAAGAACTGTTCTTACATTATTGAATTATGTTTTTACAGATCAATTTCTATTTCGCTTGTTATTTCTATTATTTTTTTTCTATTTTCTCTAAGAGTACCTATAATCAACCTTACTCAATAAAAAAATAGCCAAGCAATCCTATTAATATCTCTAATAAGTTTTAAAAGTTCACTTGAAGACTAGTTCTTTAGTGTCTTTCCTAAGGGAAATAGTCCAAAGCTGTAAAGAACTCAGTCTACATTATTTAATTATGAGAAATCGTTGCACTTTAGTTGGCATGCTGAATTTTCTTTTCTCTTCGCGAAAGCAGGCTTCAGATGAAACAAACAAATAAAAGCTTTTTTTAGAATTTGAAATGAAAAGAGAATGGTTTAAATGATATAATAAATTCCCAAACTTTTTGTAATTTGTGTTAATGAATTTAAATACAAGGGCAATACAAAACTGACTTACGCTTTGCGATTTAAGATAGAATAAAGATCAATTTAAGAATGTTTTTGCGGACCTTAGCAAGAAATTTCACTTTGATCTGGCGCAAAAATTGAAGAGTCAATATAGAAGTTACATCTACCCAATATAGACCTCTCCTTATCAATTAAAAGCAAGAGCTATTTTGGATTAAAATTAATGGTAGAATAGCCCATCTACTTAGATTGCAACATTAGTAGCATTTCGCTGTTTCAGTCCAGACGGTCCAGCTAATACCACTTTTTCATTAAACCAACTCAGTTTTTTAGAAAGAAACAAGCTAAACATTGGAGGGTTATTAAATAGTCCGATTGAGTTAAATGTGAAATAATAAATACAGCTTGGTTTTCTGTCAGCCGAAAATTTGAGCCAAAATTTGTTTCCCAGTGCTTATTATCATTTAGTTTATTCATAAGATTATGTTTGTTAAATATAATTTTTATTAATGCTTTTGAGAAGGATGTGTTTTAAGACATACTCGTTCTGAAGGAGCTTTATTTTCTGCTTTTTCTTTTTATCTTTCGGTGCTATTTTTATTTTCAAGAAAAGAGTGGATGGCCTTATAGACATCATGGCACGGCTTGCAGACCCCCAGCTATTCATCATTACATTAGTGTTTCTATTCAAGAGTAATATTCTCTAGGCTCTTATTTTCTCAGTTTGGCACATTTTTTTCCATACAATTGAGGACCGACTCGTCATTTCTATGCATTAGTTGATGAAGAAGTCTTTTTCTGAGCTACCATGTATCGCATTTTTATCTCGAGGGAAATTTACTGAAAAGCCCTGTGGATCGGACAAGTGGATTGAAATTCATCTTATTTTCTTCGAGAATAAAGAGGTCAGTGGTGAAAGGAAAACATCTTTTCTGTTTTCGGGCTTCATTTGATTTTCATACAATTTTTATATACGTATGAATATTATATTGGTGCATTGCAAAGCCATTAAAGCTATGTACTGAAAGCAAGATTATGCGGCTGAAGTACAATTCCTACCTATGGGCCCTTGCATTTTCTAATATTGGGATAAGTGATGGGCCTCAAGTCCTCGTGTTGCTGATTGGTGGTGTGACTCCGTAAGCTCAGCCAGAGGCGACCCAACTCCAAATGTGTACCTGGAGAAATCTCGAGAAGGTAAACAGGAAGGGTGTACAAAAGCTAAGGATGACCGGTCTACAACTCAGCACATGAAACAGAAATCAGCACCGCCAGTAGGAACTGTAAATTTCGATGTCGTATTCTTTTATTTTTTTGCCATAATCTTATAGATATACTTTTGGAGCTCAGTAGCGTCAATTCGGGGAGCGGGCACCTGCCACTATGTTTTTTTTTGCCCCTCCCTCTCCATAGGTTTCGAGAAATACCTTTTATTTAAGTATTTTCAATAATAAATGACTATTTTGGTATTAGCATTAAAAAGTTCAAAAAAATGTCCCTCCTCCTATTTTCCTTCCTCTGGCGCCACTGATCGAGCCGTTTTCTATAAATCTTGATGGCCAAGAAGATTTAACACCTATTTTCGAGAGTTCCTTATATGTAGCTGTAGTTAGCCATTGTTCTGGGTAACCTCAAATCAGAAAATGGCTATCATCTGCTTTGGCTATGCTTTTGTCTGTTCAGCAAAAACAATTATAAATTGCGTGTTTGCTCTTGTAGACCTTAATCGTTTAAAGTCTTGAAACTGATTAGACTCCAGTAGTCTAGCCGTGTCATACTTCATTATTTCTGCCTCATAATGAGAAGTTGGCATTATTTTTTATTTGCAACTTTTTTAAACGACTTTAGCGTTGAACCCTTCTCCGGAATAACAAGACTATATCGCTTTCTCTATATTTCACAAAGTTGGCAGCTTTTTAGAATTTTTAATACCTTCTCTCTTCCCTCTACCGAAAAACAAACCTGCTTATGGATTTCTTGTAATCTACTGCGGACAAAATCATCCCTAGGTGTCATTTTTGAGCTTGTCATTGAAATTGGCAATTATTGATTATATCTAGGTATGCCAATAGGGGGATCAGAACCCCCCCCCCCTTTCTTGGCTTAAGAAAACACCTTTTTTGTTATTTTCTTTTAAAAGGAATAGCATCCTCCTAGGTTTTGAGTAAATACTTTTTTGGTATCTTCATAAAGAAAAATTGAAATAAAATTTTCCTCTCCTTTCCTCTATATTTTTCTGCATTGACAATTTCTCGATGACAGAAAAATAATTACGTATGACAATTTACAAAGAATGATTATCTTTTTTGGAGTGACAGTAAAGAACAATGACATTTTGTATGATTAAAACTAATACATTTTGTAAAGACACTTTGGCAATGGCCAAAATCTATAACAAAAGGGTTTAATGGCAGGCTCTCTGGACACCTCCCCTGCTTCTTCTTGCTTTTACCTTAAAGATCGACTTCCACTTCCCGAACCCATAGGGAATAGAATGCTTATTTATTCCCTTTAGCTTTGAAGAATTAAATTTTTAACTCAATGATTTTGAGAGGTAATCCGAAAATAAAATATGTCCAGTTACCTACTGGTTGTATGCATTGAACTCTAAAATCCTTTCAATTAATGACTTTCTGATTAATTAATTAGCTAGTTAAAATTAAATCAATAACTTAGGGATAAAGAGTAGGGTGGTGAAAGGAGGCAATCTCCTTCACACAAAGGTTGATATATGTTCGTTTAATGTTTGAATGGCATTTTTAAGTGTCATCTGAAAAATATATCTCTTTGATGCATCTATTCTCAAACCTTATATATTGTACTTATTTTTCTTATCAGGATAGGTTTAATTTATTTTTTATCTTTCCTGTAAATTGAATGTAGCTTGTATAATTGGAAAAAAATGTATAAATTGTGCTTGAAGGGCATTTCCTATACTGAGACACAGCCTATGGAAAAGAAAATTATAGATAATTTTAATAACAGATAATTTTCGCCCTATAATCAAAGCCGGTGATATATGTTCTTTCTGAACTGTATCCATGATTTTTGGGGTGTTAGTCAATTTGGGTCCTGATAACTCACACAGGTAGATATTGCAATCAATTTTATTTCCAAAAATATCACTATTATTAAAGATTATTTAGTAGAATCTCTAGTCAGTAAGCCTCTATCCATTGAAGATACGAAGAAAAGGTACTCAAATAAATAATCAGATAATATTAGTATTTTATTAGCGTAAAAATTGTGGCACTAGGTATGAATCAGTGAGCGAGTTTAACTACTAAAAACAAGTACCTGACATACAAATAAATATATTTTACAAATATACCTTTTATCAGTCGAAAGTGTGTCATTTTAATAAAAATGATGAGGTAGAGAAAAAGAAACGAGATGAAAGAAAAATGGAAGAAAAAATTTCTAAAATGCATGACATATCCCTCTCTAGTCAAAGGAACCTTTTAACCTGAATAGTTTTTGGTGTCTTGCATCAATTTCATTTATTTACAATATTTTCTTTCGTTTGAAGTAATGTTGCAAAAGGATGGTATTACAGAGAGATTTCTCAAAATCACTTTCATCATTGTCACACAGCTGTAGTTCTTTGATTTTTTCACTTAATATATAAAGGAATCCTTTTGATTCTTGGATCTGGGTTTTTAAAAAACTTTATCTCATTACGTAAATGACTTGAAATAAACAAAATGTAATGAAACTGTGGCTACTTCTTTATAATAAATTTCTTCGGGAACTTGTGTGGCCAAAGGTGATTATTCGAATCGATTTCATGGCATAACTCTTTTCCTTAGTTGCTCTTTAGATCATAGCTGTGTACTGAGGCGTTACGGGACAAAATGGTTGGGGAGGGAGCTAACGGTAAAATAATATTAGAGAATGTAAAATCGTAATGCTCCTTGATCCAATTTTAAAGTCACAATTACTTTTACAGAATGGCTGAACGTCTTGGGAGAGGAGTTTCGACGAGCGTCCACCCACACGTGGCACATCTGGCTGCGTAGATAAACAAGCTTGGCAAAGTATTGTATCAGTTATAGCAATTCTGTGCCGATAAGCTTTTGGATAGTCAATACGGAAATTTGTCCATTTCTGGTATACAGGATATGTAATCGACTGAGTTCTGACTTGAAACAAATTAAGGATAATTTCCAGTAAACTTTATGTTTGAGCAGAATCATCCGTGATTTTATAAGCGCAGTCGAACGTAGCATTTTTTGTTCTTGAAAAAGATGCCCGCTTTGCTTCAACATCTTCTGTTACTGTGAATGATCTCGAGAGGGTTCTACTGGGTGATCTAATTGGTGGAACTCTAATAGGAAATTCTGTAAAAGACGTTTCGTTTACGTCTAACCGCTCGCGACTTAGTCGGGTTGAGTCCTTCTGCTTTGGGAGACCGCAATCTGAGCATGGTCTCATAGGCTCCTCAATTTGATGCCTCATAGTGTGTGATGGTACTGTCAGGTAATCCATCATCGGCTTCTGAGATTGTTCAAGCTCTGGGAATGAGCTTTGGTATTCTTCTTCCGTCCAGTCCACTGTGGTTCCTTTGGCTCTACTATGGGCAAACATCTTTCTTCTATCTGAGGCTTTTCCAATAGAAGGGCTGCTCATCGGTGAAGCTGGTATTACCTGAAATAAACTTGAATTCATCAAAAACTGACTTTGAATTATTGAATCTAACTTATCTTTAAAATGTTTGTATCTAGCAGAAGCAGTATAAATCTGGTTTAAAATTGGTATTTTTAGTAAGACTTTCTTAGAAATTTTGTTTTTCTTAATCTTTTCATGGTCTCTCTAGTTTCTAGTGAGAGATATGCAAATCGATGAGCAGGTCACTTCAATTTCTCCATAAACTATTCAAAAAGCCTGTTGGGCAACAGGCAGGAAAAAACAAGCAAAACTGTAGTGTATACCCCCAACCCCAAGACAAAGTTCGCAGGCCTTGTCGATAGCAATGAGTAACCAGGTGAAAGTTATTAGAAAAGTAAATGATTATTATTTTAGAATTTTAAAATTTAGTTCGTGAATAATCCAAAATATTTCTTTTATACGATATCTCCATTGAGAGCAGGAGCTAAAACCTCTTTTGGGGAAGGGCAGCTAAAAAGGGTGGGACCGGTTACCCCCGGATTACTTTTGATTCTAAAAGGGCACTAGAACTTTCAATTTCAGATTGAACGAACCCCTCCGAAGTTTCTACAGATAACCTTCCATGTGTAGTAGCTATTGGGGAAAAATAATGCATTGAAGTCGTATGGTTCTATAGCGTCGCCTCTGTAAAGGAAAAAATTAAAAGACTTCAAGTCAAACATGACTGCCTTGTTCGCTTGTTTTACAACAATATGTGGTAAAGGCAGGGCTGTTATTGCCAACAAAAGCCTTTTAATGACATTTTTGTCTCAGAGTAAAGGAACAGACAGATGGGACCTTTATATTTAGGGTTTTAAGAAAGTGCGTTTGCAAACAATAATCTTTTTTCTTCTTTTTTTTAAATACATTTTGATAATCATTTTAATTTAAAAAGAGATATCATTATGATATTTTGTCATATCGTAATTCTGGTTCTTAATGATAATTTTTGCGGAGAATTACTTCTCATCAGACACGCATTCAAAGCTTTTTGACAAGCAAATCGTTATTATTCGTTTATTGGTTTTTAGTGAGTCATCAATGCATGTCAAATACATAGAAATATCTCAATACACCCACCAAACAAAATAGCGAGTGAAGAAAAAAGTAATTCATTCCCAAGGTTAAAAGAGAAAACGTTCTAATCATTTTGTGCTATCTCGTTAGTTTTGTATTTCTTTTTCTTTTCTTTTTGATTTGGCTCTACAATTTTCTTCTGCCTTCTTTGTTGCTTATTAAATAGCTAATTCGAAAAATTAACTGCTAATTATGAATGCAGCTTATAACAATTGTGAGACTCAAGGAGTATAAATTTAAATGGGGGTAGGCCAGTGGTTCCCAACATTTTTTGGGCCATATTCCAACTAGACATTTCTAAAATCCGGATGTCTCCCCTCGTCATGTTTAAATTTTGTTATTCAAATTTTACGCGTATTCACCTAAGATAAGCTTTATTCATAAAGCACCTGGACAAAGAAATTGTTACATATTCCTTATTCTGGGATTAAAAATCTTTCTATAAGCAACACTAAACAACATACTAAACAATTATATAAAGAACCACTAAACAACAATAAAGACGACTGTGATCATTAACTCTGGAATTTCACAAGGTAAAATCGTTAGATTACTCCAAGCTGCAATTTAAGGTATATTATAGCCTCCTTATAATGTAACTTGGAATAGCATATAGTTTTGCTCAAAAATGTACGAGGAGAATGCTTCTCGGAATCCAAAAGTTGGGTAGCACCTTGTTGATCTTGGGATCCAAAGATATTAAAGGTTGGGATGACAGTTTGCTAATGTCGGTACCCTAGGAAATCCAATAATAAAAAAGATGGCATTCTTCCATCTAGATTACTTTTTTATGGTTTATTTTCTCCCATCATAACGGTTTTTCCTAAATAACAGTTTCAAATCACAACTGGCTTAGATAAATGTTATCATTAAAATTTATTTCTCATTCTCTTCTTTCTCAGTTATTTCTACTTAGAAAAATATGGTAACTCAGTTCGTTTACTGTAAAGGCTGAACGCAAATCGTAGAAATAACTAATCTCTTGTGCAACAAACATCATTAAAATGACATACTCGAAATCCACTAGAAAGAAAGCTCAAGGCCTTCATTAAGATTGAAAAATATTTTGCCTAGAACTAAATAAGAAAGAGCGAAAGTGCCTCTTCAATCCTCATTAGCTACACCATTAAAAAGACGGGGGAACTTTCTTTCTTTTGAAGGTATAGCGAGAGAAAACTCTTAATTACAAATTCAGACATAGGTTGTAAATACAATGCTTTTCTTACTACATTATTTTTCTTTTTCTTTTTTAAAGGTTTTTGCCCGTCTGTTTGTAAAAGTCAGTATTATATATTGGTATTTCGAGTACGATTAGATATTTTTATAGTTTTGAAATTTCATAATAAAAATGATGCCAGTATTTCCTATCTATCCTAGTCCCAAAAGAGTTTAAGAGATATAGTAGTGTTACTCGAGAACACATTTTGTAATTGGCCTTTTTTAATTTACTAATATTTTAAAAAGCTCTATTAGGAGTGCCAAACAGCCAGGCAGGTTAGCAATATTTAATCTGTTGTAAATATAGAGGTTTTTTAGAGGTTGATTTAGAATTGGCTTAATTTTATCGAAGCAATTTCTTCTGTTAAGCACATTTAAAATTATTATATAGTAAATAAAATCATTAATCAGCACAATCACTTGATTTTATATAATCTGTTAAGTATAGAATTCTAATGGAAAACCAACCTTTCTGGGTTTGCAGTGTTTCTGCGTATTAATGTCTACTTCTATCGCCGTATATGTACATAAAGTTTCCTTTTAATTCGTTTTTGTATTTTTCCTTTTTCCCAAAAATAAACTAAGATCTAGAACGCAAATAAAATGCTTTGAGACGTCAGACTTTGTCAGATATAATCTTTTAAGTAGGTTTAGAAGACTGTTTTTATGTATTAAGGTACTTGACATATTACTCGACGACTTTCGAGCCAATCCCCTTATAGTTGTCAGAGGAAACGTCTACTTTATTCCCCTCACTTTTTTCATTTTAAGGATTATTTTTTTGGGCTATAGCACTGTAGTGAAACAGCACTACAAATCACACTTTTACTTAAAATCACATTTTTATTCTGTGTACAAAATTTGTATACATAGGAGCAGGAATCTGTATACATAGGAGCAATACAAAAGAGGGATGACTGTAATTCCTTAAAGTACCAAGGAAAATGAAAATGAAATATAATTAAGGCCGTATCTGGGGGATATGGGGGTTGAACCCTCCCCCCCCCCACCGAAATATCTGTCTGGCTCGTAGAAACGTAACGAAAAATACATGTAAATAAAATTTGATGCGCTTTTAATTTTTTGTTTGTGTGTGTAACACAAAGTAAGTACAATCTCTGAAAATCAATATTTTTTTCTTTCTTAATAACGTTACTATAACATGGATTTGCAACTGTTTTTGTTTAAAACTTTTTATTAAGTAAAATATGAGTGAACTTTTGAATAGCGTTAACAAGAAAAAGAAAAAAGGAAAACTCTTAGAATATGCCCAATAATTAGCAGTTTCATACCATGATATATCCCTCGCACTAACTTTTCGGTGCTTTTTAGATGATGGTTTTCCACGCTAATATTAATCATAAAACTTCAAATTTGATATATTTAGACATCAACTTCTAGACCTCCTTTGCTATTTGCTGTTTTTTCTTACAATAAAAGCAGTAGGACCATTACTTGTCTAAAACCCTGTTTATAACAGTATTGCACAAAAGACCAACTAACCTTTATAAACGTAGTTTCCAAAGAGTCACTCAAAGTTCTAACGCTTGCACAAGGGGATGCACTGGGTGTTGGCTGAGTAACGCATATATCTATGTGACTGGCTGTTTTGTTCGTTTCTACGCTTTCAGTCCTCCATGTCGGCATGACGCTATCATTACTGTTAGTGCTCAAATCTAAAGACATCTGTCCTCTTAAGGCAGCAGAGCTTTTGTTTATATGTGTCGCACTTCCACGTGGCGTCGACTTGTGAGAATTTGTAACCGAGCTATTGCTGTTCATTATAGAATTTCTTAGCAAAGGCCTTGGGAGATAACCAGGAGGGTTTTCAGACTCACTAAGAGATATTGAACGAAAACACTGATGAAGTTTCTGTTTACTTGATGAACGACAGAGTAAACAGTAACGAGGAATTGGTGGCCTTCCTTGTTTGTTTAACTTTTGTGGCGCATAATTACTCTCGGAAACCGATGACGCCCGTAAAATTGATTTAGATCTAACAACTT
>JAQQPU010001120.1:26548-37824 GCA_029168905.1 Artemia sp. Kazakhstan ARC1039 | reverse complement strand
TATCCAAGCTATCAAAGAAAGTAAACAGATTTTTTTGCGAATGGTATCAAGTTTTCCATTTCAGGTCAACTAGAGGAGATATGAAACTAAATTAAGCACTACTATCTGTGTTCAGATTTTTAAGAGGGGTATGTTGTTAAAAATTGCTGAAATTTGTTTCTCCAGCATACAAATAGCAGGCCAAACAATAAATTCTTAAAAAACGAAAAGATTTAAAGTATTATTCTCTTTTTCTCTGAAAAGACTATGTCAATATAAAACGAACAGAAATTAATTAAAAAACCTTTTTCCACAAAATAAGTTTTTCAAAGAAAAGTAAAGAACTCCATTAAACAAAAAATGAGCAAAAATAAAATCAAATAATCTACCAAGCTCGAAACTACCACAAATCAGCATCGATAAATAAATGAAACAAAAACGAACAGAAATTACAATAAATAACAGAGTCAAACTCAAAACAAGCAGAAATAAACAGAAGTTGGGCTCAAAACCCCTGTGCCTTCCAAAGGCCAGAACATAATTTGCGCTTCACTGGAAAAAAATATAAATGTTTTCACTTTTATAACTTTAATAAATTAAATAATATTAATATTTTGATTACTAAATATCAGTATATGTATATTAATCTGACAATGCACATTTATTTGTATTTTTTATATTGCTATCTTTGTATATTGCTATCTCTTGCTACAGTTTCCCATTTTTACCGAAATGGTGAACTGTAAACTGATACCAAACAGGATTTTAGTAAATTGGTTTATTCGAGCCGGATGTATCAATGTATAGATCACCGCTCGGAGTATTGTATACCCACAGGATACTAGCCGTTCTTGTTCGAACCTTAGAAGCCCCTGAGAAGTGGTGTGGTATCGTTGTCAGGGCCCCGTCTTAACAGACTGAGTCATTAACTACTGGTAAAAAATATAAAAGAAAAGGAATTGAATTTCATGTGTCAGAAAATACTGGGGGGGGGGGGAGAGCTGCCCCCTACCCAGGCCTAAAACTGCCGCTGTAATAACTAGATGTTGGACTAAAATATAATGTGACGTGAATGGTTTTCAAAATATGTTTAGAGGCGGAGATATCTTACCAAATGTTTTCTCTGTGATTTTCATGTATTATGTTTTCTTGTCAGTTATTGGATTCGTATAGGGGATGTAATAGTGAAAAGGACTAGCTAGGTGAGGGTATCTTATCATTAAGGGACTAAGAGCTTCAGGGCGTAGTGGTAATATATGCTCTTACTTGCTTTCTTGGCTAAATTCATCGTGGGCTATTTTAAAGCTTTCATTTCGTTTTTAGGCCGATATTGCTGCTCTGTGGGACAAAGTTTTCTTGTAAAGAGGACTAATTGTTTTAATTTTCGGTTGAATGAACCATTAATCAGTAAATATGATCACTTGTTCGATTTGATCACCTATGGGGAAGAAAACAAACACCTATGCATGACCATTCATCCGAGGGAAAGTACATTATTTATGTTTTTGCCCATAGTACCTTTATGTTTCTCATACATGTTGCATTTCATTATATAATTTGTCTTACCACTTCACTTATTGTTAAAGGATATTCAACTGATTCTGTAATTATAAATATTCTATTGCGCTTATAGCTTTTGACGAACAAATTTAAAATTAGCAACTATTGTCTAATTAGAAACAGTGTTAGGGAGTTATTAATTTCTTCTAAATCAAATAAGTGACTGTAGATTATAGAAAACGGTCTAGTCATCCGAAAACTTTAAGGTTCGGTTCCATTTTAAGGAGATTTTGTGCTACAAAACAATTATTTTACCCCTTAAAGGCTTAAAATGTTATCGAGAGAAATTCGCAAAAAGTATGCCTGTTAGTAGTATCCTATCCATTGATTTGATTACAGCCATAGCAGATTAACATGGGATTTCTATGACACCCTGTTTCCACTGTAGCCCTCTGACATCACGATATGCACCTGGAAAGATTCTGATGAGATCCCTGGCAAGATCCCGAGCGGCTGGCAAGATTCCCGGGATTCCAGGTGACGCAATTTGGTTACCGTATCTTTGCAAGATTCCGAGTGAAGCCCTATCCCTTTTCCATAGGATTTCCACGAGAGCCCTCTGACATCACTGGGATCCTGGCAAGATTTCCACGGGAGCCCTGTTTCTAGCGGTCGGCTGGCAAGATTCCCCGAATTCCAATCTCATTTCAGTATTGGCAAACTTCCGAGCGCGTCCCGTGCTTTCTCCGTGATTTCTCTACGTTTAAGTTAGGCTCATTTAACTTAGGTTAACATGACCGCTCATGCTAACGTAAGTTTAATGAACCTAACTTAAACGTAGAGAAAATTGTTACTTCTAAGAGGAATTTCTCATTTTTGACGGAAAACTTGCTGCTATTAGAAAAAATTTGTTACTATTAAGAAAAAACCTGTTACTTCCAAGAGAAATTTAATAGTATTAAGTAAATGTTTGTTAGTATTAAAGAAAACTTGTTACTTTGGAAAAAAAATTTGGTAGTGTAAAAAAAACTTGCTACTTCTAAGAGAAAACTTGTTGTCATAAACAAAAAATGGTTACTTCTTAGAGAAATATGCTATCTTTGACGGAAAACTTACTGCTATTAGAGAAAAATTGTTACTATTAAGAAAAAACCTTTTACTTCCAAGGGAAATTTGATAGTATTAAGTAAATGTTTGTTAGTATTAAAGAAAAAGTTGCTACTTCGATGAAAAAATTTGATAGTGTTAAGAAAAACTTGCTACTTCTAGCAGAAAACTTGTTATCATAGACAAAAATTGTTACTTCTAAGAGAAATATCTTATCTTTGACGGTAAACTTGCTGTTATTAGAAAAAATTATTAATATTAAGAAAAACCTGTTACCTCCGAGAGAAATTTGATAATTTAAGTAAAAGTTTGTTAGTATTAAGGAAAAAGTTGTTACTTCAAAGAAAAAATTTGTTAGTGTTAAGAAACACTTGCTACTCCTAACAGAAAACTTGTTATCATAAACGAAAATTTGTTACTTCTAAGAGAAATATTTGATCTTTGACGGAAAGCTTGCTGTTTTTAGAAAAAAACTTGTTACTATTAAGAAAAATCTGTTAGTTCCAAGAGAAATTTGATAATATTAAGTAAAAGTTTATTAGTATTAAGACTAAAGTTGTTACTTCGAAGAGAAAATTTGTTAGTGTTAAGAAAAACTTGCTAATCTAACAAAAAACAGCGCGTTTAAAGAATATAAGTTTTTGTCTTCCTATACCTCCAAAAAAGCGATTATGCCTTATTGTCAACAAATATTAAACCCAAGAAAGACTGGTGTTCCAGGAAAAGAAATATCATAATCCCTGACGTTCTTACAAAGCAAGAAGAGACGAAGGCGACGCATGTATAGAATATAAGTTTTAGTCTTCTTTTACCTCTGTTTATGCCTTATTGCCATGAATATTAAAGCCAAGAAAGGAAGTGTGTTCCAAGAAAAATCATAAGGTGCTTTTCTACAAAACAGAGTCAACCCTAGAGCTCCGGACCAAACCATACAAAATCAAGACCATACCATCGAAATCAAGATCAAAGTGTAGATATCATGGTCAACCTCTAAACAATCATTACCAAAACAAAGAAACCCTGACAAATTTATAAAAATTAGGAGCAAACTGTAGAAATCAAATAGCAAACTTTAAAAATTTAAGGCCAATTTCTAAAAATCCTAACTATTGCATCGAATGCCTACGAATTTATAAAAATCATAGCCAATACATAGAAATCTGTTGAAATTAGTAGAAATCATAAAGTTTTGTATGGAAATCCTCACAAATTTGTAAAAATCAAGATCATCCCAAAGAATCCAGACTAATCCAGTGACATCATGACAAAACCATAAAAAACATATTTGGTCTGTAGAAATCCAGTAAAAATCCCCTAGAAATCATAATCAATGCAAGAATATTCATGAGGAATTCATAGAAATCATAAACAATGCTTAGAAATCCAGATGAATTCATAAAAATCAGGTGCATCCCTAGAACTCCCGACAAAAACATAGAAATCCAGATCAAACCAAAGATATCAAGACTTTTTGCTTACTATTTGGTTAAAATATTCTATTTCAATTTGTTTAAATTCGGTCTACTTTTTTCGAACAAAAAACAACAAGTATCATGTTTCACGAAAAAAAAACAACAACAACATGTAACAATTTTTGCAAAGAAAAATATCATGACAGATTAAGTTTCACGAAGAAAAGTAAATCATCAAAGAATAATTAGAATCATGTGTAAAAACAGCAGTTCTACCCCAAAGAAGGGCTAAACTTTATTGCATGAAAATTTAGAGATAGTTAGTTTATTCGAAAATCTATACCCATTTCGTGCCTTCAGTTTCAGAGGTGGTAATGCCGTATGAGACGCGTTCGTTTTGTGCAGATAGTCCTATAAAATAAGAGTTAACATATACATTTATTTCTATTAAAAAAAGTCTGTCCCTCAGTAAAGCGGTGTCTTCAGGCGATTTGTGGTACGAAACGACAAATCTAGCTAAAAAAAAGCTCAATAGGGTATTGCGTGAAAATTCTGAATTAGTTAATATATTCAAAAATCTATATCCATTTTGTGCCTCAAATTTAAGAGGTGGCAATGCCGTATGAGGTGCGTTCGTTTCTAAAGGTGCAGGTAGTCCTATAAAATAAGGGTTACCACATACAATTATTTCAAGCCAAAAAGTCTGTCCCTCGGTAAAGCGGTGTTTTCAGGTGGTTTGTGTTAAGAAACAACTGTTCTAGCTAAAAAAAAGCTCATGCCGTATGAGGCGCGTTCGTTTTTAAATTGTGTCATTGGCTTGAATCTGTGAGAAAATAAGATCAAGAAAGAAAATCGATAAAATATGAAATAAAGTCATATGTCTTGTAGTCCTTTGAAATGCTTAGAAACGTCTTGAAATTTCTTGTCAGTGAAATTGCTTGCTAGAGGTTCCGTTGGAATCGCTCGTTAGGGTCCTCCGATGGTTATGTTAGGGCCCTCCGTCGGAATTACTCGCTAGGGCATTGGTTTAATTGGGTGATTGAATCCTGACTGAATTGCTTGCTAGGACCTTCCCCCTTATCTTCCTTTAACTTACGCATGCTTTTGTTTATATTTCATCCTTTTATTAGCCTTTTCAAGTTTTGTTTCTTCCATTCGCGTAGTCATGTCTCAAAAACGCTGTATTTCGTTAAAGGCTCTCGGAAATACGTCAATAGAACGTAAAAAATTTACCTCTGATAGCATCCCCCCTCCTCTGGAATAGCACGCTAGGACTCCCACCAAATGTGGAGGTATTAAAAGACTTTTTTAGGGGTGGGACTATGGGGCAAAAACAATATATCATGGACTCAAAGAGATTTAGCTCTAAATTAGCTCTAATATCAGTCCGTCCTCTGGAAATGATTGCTAGGAGGTTGAGGGGGAGAGTTGTATATTGTCACAATGGTGTGAAATATTCATTAGTTTAGCTTGAAGAAACGAGATAATTTCATTAAAAACCCTTAGTAACACCTCAATATGGCTTAAATTTAACTCTAATATCAATCTTGCCCGTCTGAAAAGGATTTCTAAGATGTGTTTTTGTTTTAATGTATGTTTTTTGGCTTATACTTTATTCTTTATAAGCCTTTTTTCACGTTTTATTTCTTGTATGTCGTGTTTTTCTAACTTCTTTTTCTGTGTTTTAATATAGTTTGTAAAATTGTTTGAATTAATAAGACTTTTACTACAATAAGCGTAATCCTTTAGATATATTGTCTAGGGTAACCTAGGTGTTTGTGCAATTTAAGCACTCCTTCTGTCTTTTATCACTAGAAATACCTTGAAAACAATCAACAATATTATTTGGCATCACTCCTTAAAAAGCAGTACTTAATGAAGAGGTTACTTGGACTATCTGTCTTGACTTTTCTCTGTCCTGCAGTTACCCAGCGTCTTAATGCAACCTATAAGACCTATTGTAAAATACTTGATAACTTCAATTAATTTCTGGAAATAGATGTTTTCCGACTGCATGCCAAATTTTGGCTGTAAACACGTTGTTCTAGCGTGTGCAAAAAATGGGTAAATGTCAGGTGACGTGCAATATGCTAATTTTAGAATGTAGTTCTTGACACAGGATACAGGGAATAGCAGTTTAGTCCTGATAGTTGGAGTGCCTTCCTATTGCAAGGGAATTGACCTTTCAAGTCCCAGCGAGGACAAAAGAACTAATAAAAGAAAGAATAAGGAAGAAAACGCGTTGGGCGTTTCGGCTAAAAATAAATTATCAAAGAAGTATATGTGACAGTGATGTGCGCCGTCATTGTGTAAGATGTGGTCATATTACATAAAGTGTGTGTCGCTATTAAGTTAAAAGAAAGGAGAAAATGCGACAGTGATGTGTGCACTGTTATTACGTAAGATGAGTGCTGCCATTGCGTAAGGTGTGTGCAGTCGTTAAGTTACAAGCAGGAATTCACCATGGGTCCTGTCGCAAGGTTATATAAAATTGTGTCATTCATGTTACACCTGTTCGTTTAAAACGGGGTAAGTCGTGTGACGTCATTGGAGTCCAAATGGGTGTGTCGGGGGAATCTCGCCATCTGAAATAAGATTGCGTCAAGCATATTACACCTGGAAACAGGATCTGCATTGCACAGGTGTGACGGCTGAGGGGCTAGTAGCTCCACTTATAGACTCCCTATATGACACTTTAAAATCCCATGCTAATATCCCTATCTGACCGTTTAAAAAGCGAGGGTGTATCGTGGGAATCTTGGCAGCTGAAATAAGATTACGTCATAACACTTAGAACCTGGGAACGCATTGCACGGGTGCGAGGGATCAGGAGCTCCATTTATTGCTGCTTGTGTATTATAGCGACCACACTCTGATTAATCATATTAAAAAAAAAACTGAAATACTCGGAACCAGGGAATCTGGCCAGGGTATGTTGTGGGAATCTTGCCAGGGCTGAGAATCGAGAAAATTGGCGGTTGCTAGGTGAAATATTGGAACACCTGGGGAGTG
This sequence comes from Artemia sp. Kazakhstan ARC1039, assembly GCA_029168905.1. Lineage (NCBI taxonomy): Eukaryota > Metazoa > Arthropoda > Branchiopoda > Anostraca > Artemiidae > Artemia > Artemia sp. Kazakhstan ARC1039. The sequence goes on along the minus strand of JAQQPU010001120.1, from coordinate 30,814 downwards.
TCATGGTAATTCTGCTAGCTAGAAACAGGAATCCTATGCTATTTTTCCTAGGGATGCGCTCAGAATCTTGCCAATACTGAAACAAGATTGGAATTCCAGGAATCTTGCCAACCGACCGCTAGAAACCGGGCTCCTGTGCATGGGCACCCATAGGTTGAATTTTAGGGGAGGGGGGGGGTAATCGGCACTTCCAGTCCTGTATATTTGAAATCTCAAGACAAAATATCATAGGCAGTGCAATAGCGCTGCCTAAGTAAAGAGTGATATGGGCAAAATATATATTTTTCTTAGACCAGGGCACTTTTTATAGAAAGAGACGTCATAGGAACTTCAAAAGAGCTCATAGAGGGCAACCAGGTCGGCCTCCCCAAAGTCAATCACTTCCCCAAACACATCCAATCAAAATTTTGAAATAGCCATTTGTTTTCCAGTGTAGTTTAAAGGTCCGTAAATTATAACTTTGAGAATGAAAGCCCCCTCCCCCCACAACCCTCAGAGCATGGGTTGTAAGTTATGCCCTGTGGGGATATAACGTTTTTTATAGAAAGGGTGGTCGTATAAACCTCAGAGGGGACTCATTTGATTGGTAATCAGAAGCTCGTCTGGCCTTTTTAACAGTCAAAAGTTATTGGAGATCATCCATTCTCCCCCCCCCGTACTCCAACAATTTCCCCAAACACATTCAATCATAATCTTTTAGACACCCATTTTGTTCAGTATAGTTGAAAGGTTCAGAAATTATGTATTTGAGGGTAACTCCCCCCTCATATAGCCCTCAAATCAAGGGATGTAAGTTACGCCCTGGGGGCAGTTAAGGTTCTTATAGAAATGGTGGTCGTATAAACTTCAAAGAGGGCTCATTGGATTAGTAATCAGAAGTTATAGTGCTCTTTTTGAGAGTTAAAGTCATCAGAAGGCAAAAAGACCCCCCCCCCCCCCCACACACACACACACACGTCGTATTTTCCCGTAACGCATCTGATAGAAATTTTAAGATGGCCATTTGTTGTCGTAGAAACTTTGAGAAGGTCTCAATCGGTTGGTAATTGAAAGGGCTAGTGCCTTCTTTAATAGTCAAAATTGATTCGAAGGCAACCACCCTCCCCCCTCGCCCATCATTTCCTCAAGCACTTCCAGTCAAAATTTCGAGATTATTTTGGTTGACGTCGTTTAAAAGTCCATAAATTATGTCTTTGAGGATGAGAACCCTCTCACAGTCCTCAGGCAAAGGTTGTAAGGTATACACCGAGGGCATTTAAGGTTTTTATGGAAAAGATGGTCTTGTAAACTTCGGAGGGGGCTCATTGGACTGGAAATTGGAAGTTGAAGAGCCATTTTAAGAGTCAAATATATCGGAGGGCAGCTATACCCCCCACGTCATATTTTCCTCCAATGCATCCGATAGAAATTTTAAGATAGTCATTTGCTCAAAAATAGTCGAAAGAACCCATAACACGGCTTTTGGGGTTGACATCCCCCCCAAAGTATGGGGATAAGGGTTTTAAGCTATGCCATGGGGGGATGTAAGGTTTTTATGAAGAGGTGGTCTTGTGAACTTTAGCGGAGGCTCATTTGATTGGAAATCTAGTTCCATTTTAAGAGTCAAGCGTGGTGGAGAGAAAATAACCCCCCCTGATATCCTCTTTTCCCCAAATACATTCAATCAAAATTTTGAGACAGCTATTTTGTAACCAATAGTCCAAAGAGAATATAACAATGTCTCCAGTAATCAAATATAAGAAATATTTAGACGGACGTTGAACTAAATCCAAACCAATTAGGAGCATGTAAACTTTCAAGAAGGTGACAAAGCAATATCTCAGGAACAACTTATATTATTAAGTTAGATCTTTAAGAGTAAGTTGTGGGTAATTTTGAACTAGCCAGAAAGAACTATGTGTATGCTTTTAGTACTATAACTACAGTTACTGTAACTAATGACGCTTAGAGTATTAAGGTGAAACTTCCAGGAAGTGTTTAGGGGGCGTTCCAATTAACGAAAATAAACTGTACACATGCAGGTTTTCAAAAAGGTTTTCCAGGGGTCCCCCTTGCCGGTTCCCATAACCGTCATTGACTACAAATAGTCAATAGACACCAGATTGAGAAGTAGAGCTTAGAATACAATGCTATGAATTTTTTTATAAAAATGAATTAAGGGGACAGAATGCTTTTTTATAACTATCCAATGTTGTTTTTTCTTCAATCTGCTATATTTTTAATACGCAGGTTAAAAACAGTGAGAATATTTATAACAATGACTCAGTAGAGGTTTTAGGCCTCATAATCCGCGAGGCAAGGTATACAATATGGCTATAAGTAGATAATGCCTTAATCTGTTAGGACGGGATACCATATACCCGACAGAGATACCATACCACTCCCATCGGATTTCTACAGGTCCGAACGCGAATGGCTAGTACCCCGTGGGTATACAATACTCCGAGCGGTCATCTATACATTGATATAACTGGATCAAATAAAACGGTTTACTAAAATCCTGTTTGGTATCATTTTACAGCTCACCATCATAGGCAGCGCAATAGCGCTGCCAAAGTAAAGAACGATGTTGCCACAATGTATTATTTTTTTTTTCCTCCATATCCGGGCACTTCGTATCGAAGGAGTTGTCGTAGAAACTTCGAAAAGGGCTCATTCTCTTGGAAATTGAAGTGGCTAGTGCCCTTTTTAAAAGTCGAAAGTGATTGGAGGGCAACTAGCCCCCCCCCCCTCCCACGCCAATCATTCCCCCAAACACATCCAATCAAAATTTTGAGATATCCATTTTGCTCAGTATAGTTGATTTCCAGATAGAAAATGTGTTTTTGAGGAGGACACTCCCCCACAACCCTCGGGGCAAGGGTTTTAAGTTATGTCCTGAGGGCATATAAGAACGATGTTGGCACAATGTATCATTTATTATTTTTTTCCTTTAGAGCAAGGCACTTCGTATCGAAGAAGGTTTCGTAGAAACTTCGAAAAGGGCTCATTCACCTGGAAATTGAAGTGGCTTGTGCCCTTTTTAATAGTCGAAAGTGATTGGAAGGCAACTAACACCCCTTCCACGCCCACCATTTCCCGAAACACATCCAATCAAAATTTTGAGATAGCCATTTTGTTCAGCGTAGTTGATTTCCAGACAGAAATCATGTTTTTGAGGAGGAAACTCCCCCGCAGCTTTCCGGGCAAGGGTTGCAAGTTATGCCCTGGGGGCATATAAGGTTTTTATAGAAGGCGCTGCCGTAGAAACTTCAAAAAAGGCTCATTCGATTGGAAATTCAAAGGGCTAGTGCCCTTTTTAATAGTCGAAAGTGGTTGGAGGGCAACTAGCCCCTCCTCCCACGCCCATCATTCCCCCAAACACATCCCATCAAAATTTTGAGATAGCCATTTTGTTCAGCGTAGTTGATTTCCAGATAAAAATTATTTTTTTGAGGAGGACACTCCCCCACAGCCTTCAGGGCAAGGGTTGTAAGTTGTGCCCTGAGGCCATATAAGGTTATTATAGAAGGCGTTGCCGTAGAAACTTAAAAAAGGCTCATAAGATTGGAAATTCAAAGGGCTAGTGCCCTTTTTAATAGTCGAAAGTGATGGGAAGGCAACCAACCCCCTCTCACGCCCACCTTTTCCCCAAACATATCCAATCAAAATTTTGAGATAACCATTTTATTCAACGTAGTTTTCAGTTCTGTAAATTATGTCTTTGAGGATGACAGCCCCCTCACAGCCCTCAGGACAAGGTTATAAGTTATGCCCTGGGGGCATATGAAGTTTTTATAGAACACTTTGTCGGAGAAACTTCAAAAAGTGCTCATTCGATTAGAAATTGAAATTGATAGTGCCCTTTTTAATAGTCGAAAGTAATTGGAAGGCAACTAACACCCCTTCCACGCCCACCATTTCCCCAAATACATCCAATCAAATCTTTGAGATAGCCATTTTGTTCCACACAGTTAAGGTTCAGGAAATTATACCTTCGATTAGGACACTCAACCCACAGTCTTCAGGGCAAGGCTTATAAGTTATGCCCTGGGGGCATATAAGTTTTTATTAAAATATTTGTCGTAGAAACTTGAAAAAGGGATCATTCGATTGGAAATTCAAAGGGCTAGTGCCCTTTTTAATATTCGAAAGTGATGGGAGGGCAACCCACCCCCTCTCACGCCCACCTTTTCCCCAAACATATCCACTCAAAGTTTTGAGATATCTATTTTATTCAACGTAGTTGAAAGTTTTGGAAATTAGGTCTTTAAGGAAGACAACCCT
>JAQQPU010001120.1:350-14161 GCA_029168905.1 Artemia sp. Kazakhstan ARC1039 | reverse complement strand
TAAGAATTATTTGGTCTGAACTTTATGCTGTATATAAAATTCTCATTTTCAATATTGCTATAAAGCTACCACTTTCTTGAAATATCTACATTTTATTTTAAACTTTACAGCATGAATACTTATTTTACGCAATTCGGGACAGGTAACCTCGCCCTTGAAATTATCACTTATGATATTCTGTTAACTTCCGTGTAGCTAGGTTTTTCAGCTTCTAGTTCGTTTTAGAAATACATACACCAAATAATATGTGCAGGATAAAAAAAAAAAAAAAAAAAAAAAAAAAAAAAAAAAAAAAAAAAAAAACAGACTGAGACCTCGCAAAACACTAAAATAAGATACACGCTTGTAAAGACACACACAGCAATGTAGCGACAGTTATTATCCAAATTATAAGTGGAAAATATGAACAAAAAATTGCCAGACTGAGTTTATTTTATTTGATTAGACTCAAAGCAGGTCGTCCTCGTCTGGGGTGGGAGGACGTCATAAAGAAAGATTTAAAGGAAATGGGAACTTCATGGGCGGGCGTAAAAAGGGAGGTTTTGAATAGATTGGGATGGAGGAGGAGCGTGCGTAGCTGTGTTGGCCTCAGGCAGATAGGTGCTGCAGTGAGTTGTTAATCGTAGTAGTAGCAATTACAAAAAAGGGGGATACACACATATACATAGGCTTAAGGTCAAACCCAAAGATACAGGGACGTTTAGCTGGTAAATTTTTCCTTTTTCATATAAGTTAGCTAGGAAAAAAGTAAATACATCGTTTGATGCATTTTTAAGTTTTTTTCCGGGAGAAATTCTACTTCGAGCCCATAAAGGAGGCCAAAAAGATAAATTATTTCTATCACCACACAAAAACTGTGCATTACTAGAAATGGGTTTTAAAGGTGGTTAAAGTGATATCATTTGTTTACAAGTCAATTATTCATAAGTAATACATTCTATAGACACTGATTTCTAACAATCTAATTCCACAAAAATATGAACTTATAAGGATTGTTCTATAATGTCAAACGTTTTCCTGACGTCTATAAAAAGGGTGTGTTATCTGCACGATACCCTTTATCTCTTAGGTCTCCATGGATTTGTAACTTTGGACTTTGATTGGAAATTGATAATCCAAAAATGATAAAACAGTGCCTCCAGGGTTGACACAGCCCCCTAGAGCCCGGGTGCTAGTGTTGTAAGTTATGCCCCTGAGGCCTATAAGATTTTTATGGAGAAGATGGTCGCATAAACTTTGGAGGAGGTTCATTTGATTGGAAGTTGTAAGTTATCGTTCCTTTTTTTAAGAGTTAAAAGTAATCAGAGGGCAACTAACCACGCCCTCTGTTTCCCAAATGCATTTTGATCGAAATTTTGTGAACTTATTTTGTTCAAAATATTTCAAAGATCACAAACCAACGCCTCTGGGGTTGATACAACCTCCAGAGCCAGAGGACAAGGATTGTAAGTTATACCCAGGGGGAATATAAGGTTTCTATGGGAGGGGTGGTTGTATAAATTTCGGAGGACGCTCATTTGATTTGAAATTGCACTTCTAGTTCTGTTTTTAAGATTTAAAAGTGATCAGGGTGCAACTATCCCCCAACGCCCTATTCCCCTAAACACATCTGATCAAAATTTTGAGATATCCATTTTGTTCAAAAAAGTCGAAAAAATAAATAACAATGACTCCAGGGTTGACGGATTCCCCCCCCCCTGATCCCAAGGGCAAGGAATAGAAATTATGTCTCGGAGGAATATACGGTTTCTATGGAAGGGGTGGCTGCATAAACTATGAAAGAGGCTCATTTGATTTGAAATTGAAAATTGTAGTTCTCTTTTTGAGAGTCAAAAATGATCAGAGGGTAGGCAACTAGTTCCCCCATCCACACCCTCTTTTCCCCAAATTTTGAGACAGCCATTTTTTCAAAATAGTCCAAAGATCATATAACAATGTCTACGAGGTTGATACGACCCCCCAAAGCCTGAGGCAAAGGTTGTAAGCTATGCCCCAGGGGCATATAATGTTCTTATGGAATGGGTGGTCGTACAATTGGAGGAGGCTCATTTGATTGGAAATTGAAATTTCTAGAAATTCCTTTTTAAAAGCCAAAAGTAATCGGAGTGCAAGTAACCCCCACGTCTTCTTTTCCCCAAATACTTCCGATAAAAATTTTAAGATATCCATCTTGTTCAAAATAGTCAAAATTTCATATAAAAACCTCTTCAGGGTTTACACAACCCCCAGAAACTGGAGGCAAGGGTTGTATGTTATGCCCCAGAGGCATATACGGTTTTGTGGAAGAGATGGTCGTACAAACTTTTGGGGAGGCTCATTTGATTCAAAATGGATAGTTCTATTTTGCTTTTTAAGAGTTAAAAGGGATCGGAGGGCAGCCAGCCCCCCTCCTCATTAACTCAGTTTCCCAAATGCATCCGATCAAAACTTCGAGATAGTCGTTTTGTTCAAAATAGTTCAAAGATCGTATAAATGCCTCCGGGGTTGACATAAACCCCGGAGCGGGGGGGAAACGGTTGTAGGTTATGCCCGGGCATATAGACCTATGGTTTCATGGAAGGGGTGGTCGTATAAACTTTGGAGGTGGCTCATTTGATTCGAAATTGAAAGTTCTAATTCTTTTTTAAGAGTCAAAAGTGATTGGAGGGCAGCCAGACCCCTTTGTCCTACACCCTTTTCCGCCAATTGGATCCGGTCAAAATTTTGAGATATCCATTTTGTTCAAAATAGTACAAAGGCAAAATAACTATGCCTCCGGGGTTTACTATTACCCCTCCCCTAGCCGACGGTACAATGACTTTAAGTTTTGTTAGTTGTCCATTGTTAAAATATGAGACTCTTATAAAAGTGATGGTGGGCAACTCTCCAACCCCTTGCCCTCTTTTCCCAAAATACATCTGATCAAAACATTGAGATAGCCGTTTTGTTGAAAATAGTTGAAATATTATACAACAATAACTCCAAGGTATTGATACCCAGAGCGTGGGGGCAAGGGTTGTACCTTATTACCTGGGGGCATATAAAGTTTTTTTATGGAAAGGGTGGCCTTATAAACTTTGAAGGAGGCTCATTTGATTGTAAATTTAAAGTTCTAATTCGCTTTTTAAGAGCCAAATGTGATACGAGGGCTACCAGTCCCCCCCTCTGTTGTAATCTTTTCCCCCAAATGGACCCGATCAAAATTTTGAGATAGCCATCTTGTTCAAAATAGTCGAAAGTTTAAATAACTATGCCTCCAGGGTTGACACCCCTCCCCAACCCTAGGGCAAGGACTATAAATTTTGCAAGTTCCCTATTGCTAATAGGTAAAGTTTTTATGGAAGGGGAGGTTGTATTAACTTTAGATGAGGTTCATTTCATTGTAAATTATAAGTTTTAATTCCCCTTTTAAGAGCTAGAAGTGATCGGAGGGTACCCAGCCCTCCCCCCTTTCACCCCAAACTTTCTCCAAATGTATCTGATCAGAATTTTAAGACATCCATTATATTCAGAATAGTCAAATAATCAAATAACCATAACTCAGGGGTTGACAAACCCCCAACAGCCCCCGGGACAAGGGCTGTCACTTATGCAAGTTTCCTATTGATAACATATAAGGTTTTTTATTAATAGAAGAGGGCAAGTTTGAATTTGGATCCAAAATTGTAAATCAGAAGTTCTTATGCCCTTTTCTCGACTCAAAAGTGATTGGAGGGAAACTAGCTCCCGTCACGCCCTCTTTTCCCCAAATGTATCTGATTCAAATTTTGAGATAATTATTTTGTTCAAATTAGTCCCAAAGGTCAAATAACTACGCCACTGGAACTGACAAAACCCCCACTGCCCAGGGGTAAGGAATGTAAGTTATGAAATTTGCCTATTATTAAATAGAAAGATTTTTATAGAAGAGGTGGTCGTATAAACTTTGAAAAACACTCAGTCGACTGCAAATCGAAAATTCTAGTTTCCTCTTTGAGAGTCAAAAGTAACCAGGGGGCAACCAGTCCCTTGTCCCCAGGGCAAGGGCTGTAAGTTATGCAAGCCGTCCATTTTTATGGAAGGGGAAGTCTTATTGACTTTGAGACAACTAAAAATCTGAGTTAGCCCTTTTTGTTAAAAATAGTCCAAATATCAATTAAATATTGTTTCAGATTCGATACCCCCCCCCAGACCTAGGGGTAAGGGCTATAAATTATGCTAGTTACCAAATGTTAACATTTAAGGTTTTTGATGGAAGGTATAGTCGTGTAAACTTTGGAGGGGATCATTCGATTTGAAATCGAATGTTCTATGCCCTCTTTCAGAGTCGAAAGTCGAAGGGTAACCAGCCCACTCGCCCCCTTTTTTCCCTAAATGCATTCGTTCAAAATTTTGAAATAACCATTTTGTTCAAAATAGTACAAAAGTAAAATAACTATAGATCAGGAATTGAAAAATCTCCCACAGCCCTCGGGGAAAGGGCTGTAACTTTTGAAAGTTGCCCATTATGAAAATATATGTTTTTCCTGGAAGGGGTGGTCGTATTAACTTTGGAGGAGGCTCATTCGATTGAAATTAAAAATTCTAGTTTCTCTTTTGAGTCAACAGTAATCAAAGGACAACCAGACCCCCTCCCCCCTACACCCATATTAATGCTACATTAAACTTAAGATAAGTACAAATAAATTCCTAGAATAATTCAAACTGAAAATGACCAGAAAATACTATTAAAGAAAAAATGAAACCTAAAACGAACAGAAATTAAATAAACAATCATAGCAAACAACCCTACAATAGGCACTAATATAAATGAAAAAAAAATAAATCCTAAAACAATTAAAACATAAAATGAATACGCAATCACGCTGAAAACGAACAGAAGTCACTGCAAGCAAGAGACTGGCTTCTGCCCCCAGTCTCTAACTGTAAAAGTCTAAAACCTACTGCGTTATTGGCGCTTTGCTGAAGCCAAACTCTTGTTGGTAGTGAAAACTATATTGTGTTTAAAACAGTTTTGGAAAGAACTTATAAAATTAAGATGAATTTTTGATATATAATTATATCATTTACTGAAAGATCATCAATTCAAGATTTTATTTCACTGTAATTTGGAATTTTTTGTTTTCAATGTTGCAGTAAGTCCAAGAGAAAACATTTGTAACATAATTCGTTTTCAATAGAGCACCAGTAACGCAGTAGGCTTTAGAATTATAGAGTTAGAAAAGTGAGCAGTAGCCTGACTCTTGTTTCTAGTATTTTTGGTTCATTTTAAGCAGGATTCGCATACTCAATTGAATTTATAGTCGTTTTAAGTTTTATTTATTCATTTATAGTATTACCTGTTGTATGTTTGTTTGCTATGATTATTTATTTAATTCCTATTCGTTTTGGGTGTCATTTATTCTCTAATTGTAATTTATGGTCATCTTGAGTTTGAATTATTCTAGGAATTTATTTCTGCTGATCTTAAGTTTAATTAAATAACAAAAAACAAGGTTTTTTTTAACTTAAAATAAGGAGCGATTTTAAAACTTGAAACCAACAGAAATTATCCCGTATATAAAATGGGCTGTCCCCTTCTCAGCGCCTTGCTCTTTACGCTAAAGTTTGACTCTTTCTCACAACTCGGCAGTAGAGATGCCCCTATTGCTCCCACGAGAACACCTTTTTGCCACCTACAACTTTTTTTTACATAGTTTATGTCTAACAGGGACAGAGTCAATGACCTCTTTCTCCAAGGTCGATTTATTGTTGTTGTTTTGGCCAATTGCCCGCTAGGGGAGAATGTTATGATCTAGAAATAGGAATTAGTATTTGTTGTTGTTGTTGTAAGCTCGAGGGAAATGTTATGATCCAGGAATTAGTATTTGTTGTTGTTGTTGTAAGCTCGAGGCAAATGATATGATCCAGGAATTAGTATCTGTTGTTGTTGTTGTAAGCTCGAGGCAAATGTTATGATCCAGGAAAGAGTATTTATTGTTCTTGTTGTATGCTCGAGGCAAATGTTATGATCCAGAAATAGGAAACTGTATTATTTGTTGTTGTTGTTGTAAGCTCGAGGTAAATGTTATGATCCAGGAATTAGTGTTTGTTGTTGTTGTTGTTGCATGCTCGATGCAAATGTTATGATCCAGGAAACAGTATTTGTTGTTGTTGTTGTTGTAAGTTTATGCTCGAGGCAAATGTTTTGATCCAGAAATAGGAAACAGTTAGATCACGTGTTTCCTTCTCAGCCAATCAGAGGGCTTGCTTACATATTGGCGGCGGAGGGAATATAAGGAAAGGGTTTTTGCTATAGTTTTTATTAGTCTGTGAATAGAATTCAAAGGAGTGAGAAGAACAGTTTTGACTTTACTCATTTGGATATATATTTGTGTCGATGGCGAGTGGAATGTTTACCCTATTAGAAGTTGATAGTGGAGTTGATGATAATAATACAAGAACACCAAACATTGCGGTGGAAATCACGAAAGGATCATGGCTTTGTCTGGAATGGGATGCAGTATGTGCAAGATATGTGATATCCTTGAGCAAATTTAAAATGGAAGATCAATTATGTTTCGCCGCAAAAGTTGATATAGCACATGTGAATAGACTTCAATGTGCTTTAAGTGCATTAGTGAAACATATCGAAAACAATAAACTCTATCGCTAATTGTACACGCTTTTCTGGTTAGGGCTGACGAATCAGGGTCAGTCTAGAGTCAGCAGTCAGAGTGAAAGGACTGAAAAATGAATAAATTTGAGAAAGAGAGAATTAGATCAAATCTAGTGTTTATGGAAAAACATTTGATTTTGGATGATGATTTTTTCAAGTTATCTCTTCAACGCAGGATATTCTCTCAGGGAACACTTGACAATATAATGAAAACTGATTCTCCTCCATTGGACTATTGTATGAAACTTTTAAAATGTGACTCAAGTGCTTATAGTCAATTTATTGATATATTAATTGGCTCAAAGCAGAATCATATTGTGGATATACTTTTGAAAACATTGCCAATGGATTCAATGTAGATGGCTCCACCATTCGAAAGAGGTAACGTCACAGAGTTACTCCTCTCCCCTTCCCCCTCAGTGAATTTATGGCGCGAGGACGATCGGTTTCGTTTTAGCTGTGAGAGAGTTGACATCGGAAACCAAAAATGTTCTATACATGTACATTGTGCATGTACACTCTTGGCAGTTGGACTCATTGTGAGAATTGTACAATTATTGATGACTATAGTGAAAAGTGTAAATTATGTAATCCCTGTAAATTACATAGAGGCTATGCAGTACAAATTAAAGGATGTAATTCATGTCTTGAAGAGATTTGTGACTCTCACCCTAGAGGGCACCTGTGCTCCAATTGCCACTATGATAAATGTGATCAGTGGGAGAATACTTACCCTGCTATGATTGGAAAGAATCCTAAACGTGATTTTAGTTTATTTCTACGAGATTGGTATCGCCATGGATTTAAATTATTCTGGGAAGAGGAATCTGGTCTACGATTCAACTGTTGGAGTACCAAGACAATTTGGTTTCTACGTCATCGCTGTGACGACACTGCCTACTATGACTATAAACCAAGTGATTTTTATTTGGCAGTTACCGAAAGTGATTCACCACTTGAAAACACTGTATGTGATATTGCTTCAAATAGACGGATTGAAACTCGTGAATTTCATAATATGAATGCAAATAGTATCATTGACTATACAAAGAGATATGACAAGAGTGAAGTTACATTGTACTGTAGAAAATGTGACCCTGACTTTGCAGTCAATCAAGATCAATATACAGTGAATCCAAATGATTTACCAACATTAGTGGTTCACGAAAGTTGCCTATACACCGATGAAGAAATCTAAAAGTGAAGATTTAAAGACATTGTTGTATATATATACATTTTATTAATAAACAAATTCACAAACATTTTTAAGCACTTTACTCTTAGGGCACTGAAATCAATACTGTATAGGTCCGAGAGGATATTTTCCACTAGAAAGTCGTTCAGACATGGATTGTCACCATAAATGTGGAGAAACTGCTTGTAAGTATAGCCGCGACATCGGAACACAAAATATAGTAGTGCATGGAAGCCACAGCTTTTAGTCGTTAGATCCTGCACCCTCTTCCGATTTTGAATAATAGTTTTCCCACTGCTCTCAATATAGTTGCTGATGTGGGGTGTGTAAAATGTATAGGGTAGACCAAGAGGATCAAAAAATTCAATCGTTTTCATTGTTTGAAAGATGCACAGCCAATGACCCGTCAGCACAGTCGATGGACTGCTATTAACAATAATCAAGGTATTGTTCGCACTTTGAATTTTTCCAAGATAGTCTGAAGGTAGACAGTAGGATTTGTACTGGGACATGTAGGGATCCATATTAAATACATTGATTATTTGACTGGTGTTCATGGCGCCAAGTCTAGTAGAACACTGCCTTCGGCAGTGATTTCCCAATAGGTTTCATATTGGTTTAGTGAGATTAGTGCAATACTCTCAGCCAATGGGTTGGCAAATGTACACTCTAAACGCACAGTCCCCGTACGTACTATACTCATATCCTGTGTGCCAGACAAATCCAGTACAATGATACCATGTGTTTTAGCAAACATATCTTCGGTTATACCATTTGCAAATAGTTGCGAATCATGATCTAGGGTTTGCATGGTCAACTCATACAATGTTCTATAGGATTTATCAAAAGATAGATTGTAGAGTGGGATACCATTTACTTTGCACACAAGAGATGAAAGTCCAAACATCTCGAATTTATATGGACATTCTGTCCACGATCCTATTGCACTGACGCTTTTTACAAATGCCAATGCAAGTTTCGAAGGGATTTCGCCATTGATAAAGGATGAATCGGTGAAGGTGCGTGACCCCATGGCAATATGACGTTGATTGGTGATTGTATGAGGAACAAGTAGTTTAATATTATTTCCATTGGCTCTCAGTTTTTACACGGCCAAAGCAACAGAACTCATAACCTGTTGTTTGCGTACATGAAGTATTGCGGAGGTGAGGGAGAGACTTACATCGGGATTGGCAGCAAGTTCGTTTCTCAATATGAAATTGGATGGTGCAAGCGTCAGTTTTATATCCACTTTAACATTGGGCGGCAGCCATTGGGGTATATTAAATATTTCATGATATATTTTTCCAGCTAGATGTAATTCACTAGTTTTAGCATTTTTAAGTACATGTGTACTATCAGTATTAGTAATATATTCATATCTTGGAAGTGCCTCTCAATTCCTTGTATGACTTGGGTGTCATCAACATGAATTGTATATAGCTTGTATAGTTTGAGAGATTGTTGCTTGTGCTCACCAGCGTGCCATTGATGTAGACACTAATTTGACGAAATAAATTGTGTAGTATACAATTTTCATAGGATATCCCATTGGCTCGAATTGGCATTGTATTATCGGATTTCCGGACTTTCATTTGTAAATCTATAAATGTTGAAGACAAGTCCATAAAGTAGTCTTCATTGGAATAAATTTGAAAGTGGATATTATCAGAGAAGGGTTGTTGAGGATAAAATTGCTCATAGTATCCATGCTTGACACTCACATCAACATTTTCAGCATTGAACAGATTCAATGATGCGGTGATTGAAGGTTGAGAATCCTTATGCGGCAGGTAGGACATCTTAAGAGAAGAAATCTAGTTTTGATCTAACAATTCTCTTCCTGGGGCTTCTGTTTACACTACGTGTCGGCTTTTTCCTTCTTTTCTTTGACAAAAGGGATGATGTTTTTCGTTTCCGACCTGAGTAGAGACTGATGAGTGATGCATTGTTTCTTGACCTTTTTAAACCTTTACCATTTTGTTTTAATCTATCGCAAAGGGTTCGCGCACTGGACCTAAGATTTTCCGTAGCACTTTTTTTAAAATCCTTGCCAGAGCCACAATCGTATAGTGTAGAGGATGCAAAATCTGTCGCAGCTGGTACAAGATATTTTCTAGCCAGTGGTAGTGAAGAGCGAAACAGCTTAGCAAACCAACTGCCAAGACCATAGCCAGACATTGACGAGCGACCCTTGTAATAGTCCATTCCATTGCCCTGTTGTCTTGGGCCAAGAGTATTAAGATAGCAGTCAATATCAGGACAAGTGAATACCACTTTTCTATTAGACATCTTGCTGTTGAACGATGGGTCGAAAATGACATGTAATCACAGCCAAACCTTTTGAAATTGCTATGGGATCACCTAATTCAGCTCTTAGTGTTAGCTGACAGAGTTCCAAATAGGAAGTGTTTACGGGAATATACTGAAGATGCTTTATATTGTAGTGGTGAATATGTTCTCGATTGGTTTTTCGTTCAAGAACTCGTAGGAGGGGAACATTTGAATTACCAACCCCAGATGTTTCCACAAATGAGGCGCAGAGAAATATACAAGTGTCTGTGGAGAAGGCAGGCGGGTAGTCAGCAAAAATGAAATTAGTGTTTTCGGCACTTTTACCATTGATTATATTGAGCTTAAAGCCAAGAACATCCTTTAGGTTATCATTGAGAATAACCTTTTCGCTGGCAATAGGTGAACTAATGTAGATCTTGCCCTCCTCCTTTGAATAGTTGAAATGAAAAGCTCCTTTTTACGAGCGGAAATTCTTTTATTAATAGAACGACATAAATCATTCATACAGGTGAGTTCCTCGTAGGGTAATTCAATATATGGGTAATCCATCCAATTGATTTTTTGAATTTGTTCTTGATCACCTGGTGGTGGCGGCCAATCATAGGGTCTAATTTTTATTTCATATTTACGATCCTTTCTCAGAATGTCAGGATTCTCTGGTATTTTGAGAATACAGTCGAAAAGAGCCACTTGATACTTTCCGTCAAATTTAATAATGGGGGAGAGTTTCGTCCAAAAATCACTTGTTTTATTCAGATCATTGTAGAGAAGATCAGAAACATTGGACATGAAAGTAACATAGAAATCATTGGGCATTGTTAATATCTTCAGCACTGACCCAAGAATCAAAATCTGAATTGTATCCTAGCCAGCGAACAAGCAACTGTTTCTTGCCCCTACGAGTACGACTCTTTAATATCTTTTCAATTTGATAAATTTCGCTAGTGTTTCTAACTTTTTGCAGTTCATATTCATAAAAACCGCCGATAATCTCATCATCTTTGGTGTCTCGCAGTCGATAGGTCGTGGGCTCGGTGTCCAGGATTTTGGACACTTTAAAAAGTTCGGTGCTCCATAAATAATTCCCCTTTTCAAAAATATTGGTGGTTCTATTAAATCGAACAGTATCACCAACATTGAATTTCTTCTTTTTCTTCTCATTGCCATTGGGGTATTGCTTTAGAAAAGCATCAAATGTATTTTCACTGTAATGAACATCCCGAGGGCTAGAGTTGGACAGAGATCGATGTGACGATGGTTGTATATCCGCATGATTTTATCTAAATCATGAATAAAAGCCGGTGTATTTTTCAGGGTACAATATCTTGAAATTAATAGACTAATCGTTCTTATTAATCGTTCAGCCAATGCAGCCTTTATCGGGCTGTGACTATGATAAAGTGTTGTATTATATTTCAATAGAACCTTTTGTACATGGGAATTAACAAATTCACTACCAGGATCCGATTGAATTTTTCTATACGAATCCTGTTCAAGAATACTTTCAATGGCCTGAGCAACTTCAACACCTCTCTTTGACCGTAATGGAAGGGCATAGGCATAGTGACTAAAGACACTGATTGCCACCAGAATATATTTTTAGGGTGCATTGTGATGCCGTTGAATTGCGTCTAGAGTTAGGAAATCCATTTGCATTATATGCAGAGGGAAAAAGGCTTTAGTTTGTCGATATTGTTTTCTGCGAAGCCTGTGATTCCGATGTAGTGTGTAACTCGGTTCATTCTCTAGATACTCTTTTGTATTTTTCAATGTGGTGCCGGAGACAACTTTAGAAAGCGTTTTGGGAGAACTTAAACTTCCCGCTTCACCAATATTTTCATAGACACCTTTCAGAACTTCATCCATTTTGAACGCAAACACGTAGTGTAATGTCCTCTCCCCTTTTGCACACTGGAGGGTGAATCAGTTCGTCTTTGCTTTTGACTAGCATCCACAGGTGTTGTAAAATCATTGCTGCTAGTATTTTCAAATATTGAATCTTCTTCTTCTTTAAATGGTGTTGGTGTTGGCGTTGTTGGAGGACTATATTCTCTTAGTTTCTTAAGAATTTGCTTATTGCCAATAAGACTTTTGGGAAAGTTTGATACACATAGAAAGGTGTATAGATTATTGTCAAAGGATAAGAGTCCTTTATGATTCGTCACCATATCACAAATTAAGTCAACTAGATTATAACTTTTTCCCTGAATTATAATTCGTTTCCCTGTGCTGTCGACCTGAACTTGATCACCAGTTTCCAACATGAGATAAGATAATACTCTTTTACTCTGTTCTCGATAGGTCAGTGGCAATAGGTTTCCAATTTTCGATACAATCGAATTCAATTCCTTCTCCTTTGATTGTGCAGAATCTTGAAGAGATGTTTCCTGTTTAGAGGGATCGGCGACAGCGACGGGTCTCTCACGATAAGGTTTATGTTTGTCCACACGTCGCAATGCATCTTGAAGTAAAAGCAGTTTTTTGTCATCGGCAATAGTCTCGTCATTAATGAATTTGCTTAGATTGTCTTCAAAATGTTCGACGGGCGAGAGGACAAGTTCAAATGGTGTCAATTTATAGGGTTTAGCCATTCTCTAGAGAAAGCTGTTTACAAGTCCTGATATTATTGGCAGAAAAAGTGTGAAAAAGCTACCGCCTGCTTGAAGGAGCTGTTTTCTTTTAAATTTTTTTCCCTTGTTTTTACAAGCCAAGGCACGTACAGTGGAACGATGTTGCTTTGTCTGTTGTCTAACACCTTCTGGCAGTTGAACATTACCCTCAGTTAAATTTAAACAAAGTTCAGATATTAGATTAATGGAATCATTGTCAACACCATGTTTGAGTATGGCCTTCCTATGCAAGGGTTTTGAAGTGCTTAAAACGGATAATAAATGCCGTTGTTCGTGTAGTTTCTTCAGTGTCATAATGGCAACTAATAGCCTTTTCTACTGTTCACCGGAAGATATACTGTAATTTCATTGTCGAAAATGTCGGTGACTACACGTAGAACCTCGGGCGTGCTCTGATTAAGATCCAGCAAAATGTAAACGTAGGGCTTGCTAGTCGCCTGAGTGTACGCTGAATACAGAAATTTAGGGGTGCCAGGGTATATCTGTTTATTGAGAGTTATGAGCGAGCTAGAATCACGAACGACTCGATAGATAATATAGATAGTGCAATTCAAAGCAAGGGTTCGCATACATTTGCTCTGATGAAACAGATTGTGTAGAACTAGGGTTATGGAAATGTGTTCAAGATGAGATCGGACAGTGAACAGTTGTAGCATTTCCTGTGAGAACTGTTCAATAGATTCAGCCAAATCATCAATAATCAGCCACGAGTTCGGTTCAATACTATTGAAAACATCAAGTCCCCGTATGAATTGTATTGGTATGGTTGTGGCAATAGCTTTTATTTTATCATTGGACTTCTACCAAATACTATAGCAATAGTAGATTTTTTTCGGCTTTTCCAAAAACATTTTATCGCAATTTTGAATTATTTTAGCAAAAATTGTTGTTTTCCCCAACATTGAGGGCCCACATAGAAACGATCTGAAGGGTGTTTTGAATTGATACATGCTGTTGACAACAGTCGGACTACAACTAACTGTAAATCATACGTGTCCAATGAATAAGTAGTAGCAATAATTTTCCCATTGATCTGTCTATTCAAGAACAACAAAAAACAATATTTCATGGCAGC
>JAQQPU010001119.1:50837-88509 GCA_029168905.1 Artemia sp. Kazakhstan ARC1039 | reverse complement strand
TCTTTTGAAAGGTATTTCTTGGTGTTGAGGTATCCAAAAAGCTGTAAAGTAAAGTTGTGGGTGAAAAAGATGGGTACTTCAACTTGTAAAATGGGTTTAGAATGGACATTAAGAGCGGAACTTGTTCTGAAATGCCTTTTGAAAAGTATTTCTTGGTGTTGAGGTATCCAAAAACATTTAAAGTATAGTTGTGACTGAAAAAGAAGGATGCTTCAACTTGGAAAATGGGCTTAGAAGGGACATTAAGAAAGAAACTTGCTCTGAAATGCCTTTTGAAAGGTATTTCTTGGTGTTGAGGTATCCAAAAAGCTGTAAAGTAAAGTTGTGGGTGAAAAGGATGGATGCTTCAAGTTGGAAAATGGGTTTAGGAGGGACACTACGTAAAGAACTTGCTCTGAAATGTCTTTTGAAAAGTATTTCTTGGTGTTGAGGTATCCAAAAAGTCATAAAGTAAAGTTGTGGGTGAAAAGGACAGGTACTTCAAGTTGGAAAATGGGCTTAGAAGGGACATTAAGAAAAGAAGTTGCTCTGAAATGCTTTTTGAAAGGTATTTCTTGGTGTTGAGGTATCCAAAAAGCTGTAAAGTAAAGTTGTGGGTGAAAAAGGATAGGTACTTCAACTTGTAAAATGGGTTTAGAAGGGACATTAAGAAATGAACTTGCTCTGAAATGTCTTTTGAAAGGTATTTCTTGGTGTTGAGGTATCCTAAAAGCTGTAAAGTAAAGTTATGGGTGAAAAAGATGGGTACTTCAACTTGTAAAATAGGTCCTAGGAGGGACATTAAGAATAGAACTTGCTCTGAAATGTCTTTTGAAAGGTATCTCTTGGTGTTGAGGTATCCAAAAAGCTGTAAAGTAAAGTTGTGGGTGAAAAGGACAGGTACTTCAAGTTTGAAAATGGGTTTAGAAGGGAACATTAAGAAAAGAAGTTGCACTGAAATGTCTTTTGAAAACTATTGCTTGGTGTTGAGGTATCCAAAAAGCTGTAAAGTAAAGTTGTGGGTGAAAAGGATGGGTACTTCAACTTGTAAAAATGGGTTAAGGAATGACATTAAGAAAGGAACTTGTTCTGAAAAGATATAATAAAGTGCATAAAAAAGTATTAACAAAATGGGGAGGGGACTCTTTGGGGGCCCGGAGAGGGCCTTTGGGGGTCTGGGGGCCCTTGAGGGGCGGGTGGTCCCTTGAGAACTCGGGGGACCTTTGGGGACCGGGGGCTTCCTTCGGGGTTGAGGTAGGGGGATCGGAGCCCTTTGGGGTTGGGGTAGGGACCTCACGACACTGTTCAAATGGAACTTGTGTATTATAACGACCACAGAGTTTCACCCTCAAATCCTCTTCTAAAATCATCTTTTAAAATGTCTCTAACTGTTTCGCCGAAATAATTCCCTAAAATGTCTAAAACGTTTTTGCTCAAATAACCCCTAAAAGTAATTTATGCGTGTTCCTTTTGTTTTTGGCATCCCTGCGCTGTCACATTTCAAATTACTGGGAAACCCTTTCACGCGTTAATCTCTTCATCGCTAAGATGTTTCTTGGAGAATTGTTTCCATGGCGAAGTTTATTAATATCTTTGGAGTTCGACCAGTAGAATTGTTTCCGGGGCGAAGTTCATTAATGTCTTGGGTCTATTCCTGGAGAATTGTTTCTGGGCGAAGTTTTTTAATATCTGACAGATGATGTCATGGTTGATTGATTTGTCAAGAAAGGGGAATTAATTTGTTGTTTCTAAGGGGAATTATTGATTCACGAAAGGGGAATTGAGGTCATTGAATCTTAACATTCGCCCCGAGCATGCACTTGGCCAAAACAACAACAACAGCAAATAAATCGACCTTTGGAAATTTAGGTCATTGACCCACTTCGATTATGCAATCATTCTCCCTGGGGATTCCATGCCCTTATTTAGTGTACTGACAGAGTTAGACTAAATTGTAGATGGCAGCAGGGGTGAGCCATGGGAGTATAAGATAGGTATCTACTCACATCATATACTATTGATCATTTTTTGCAGAAGGTGGAAACACGGTTCTAGCAGTTTAGCCCCCCGAAAAATACCCCCAGGGAAAATACCCCTCCCTAGAAAATACCCCTCCGAAAAATACCTGCCCCAATAGAAATTACCCCCATAGAAAATTCCCGCTGGAAAATACATCCCACTAAAAATAAATTATTCCCAAAAATTTTCTCCCACTGAAATTCCCCCAGACCCCCCCTCTCCCTGCAAAAAACTTCCCCGCGAAAAATTTCCGTATGTTTCCCAATATTAAATACTATCTGTAAGCAATGGACAAATTACAAAAGGTGATTAAAGTTCTACAATGGGATCTCTGACTGTTTTTTAGTTATGGAGGAAGGGAGATACCTCAAATGGTGCGTTTTAATCTCAAAATATTCAAGCTCTCATTGAGCCATCAAATAAATACAGAATTAGTTTTAAGGGAGAGCCGAAAGGAGGGTGGAGGTAAAAATTTATGTATAATCCGCAGGTTCATAACCAGGATTTTTGTTGGGGGGATTTCTTAGGGGGGATACAAAAGAAACTTCAAAAACGCATTAAAATGGGAAATTGATATCTACTCCCTTATGATTTCTGGGAATATTTCTGGTCTACGCTGTTATTATGAAAGTAAAGAGTAACATTAAACCACGAAAGAAGCAGAACTTATTCCATAAAGGAGGGGACTGACCCTTACTCATCCACACCTCCACCTAATTGTCGCAGAAACTTCGGAGGGCGCAAATTAGATTGGAAGGTGAGAGTTTTACTCCTTTTTTTATGTGTCGAAAGGAGACCAGCCAGCCGCATGGGGTATTTTCCAGAGGAAGTGTATTTTCCGAGAGGGTATTTCCGAGGGGAACCTTTTTGCGGGAGATATTTTCCGCGGGGGAATTTTCAAGGGGGAGGGGGTTTAACGTGCAAAAGTCTCATTATTGATGGGCCTGTAAATAAAACTGCTCTTTCTAATCTTTTTATCTGAGCTAGTAATGTTCCATCCTGGAGTACTGAAGACACTTTGGTCCTGTTGCTACTAGCCTCTGAATTGGGCAAAATTCTAGTTTTGTTGATGACAGGGGTTTACTCACTTACTTGACTTGTACTTGTTACGGAACCATACACGGATGCCTAACCCGGCATCTGGAAGACTACGTATGATTGACTTTCATTTGTTACGATCTTGTGCTAGCTCTTCAGCAAACTGGAGCCAGCAGCTCTCCCGCTTTCTGCCAAACTTTCAAAATCCGCCATTGGGGTCGAGGTCGTTTTTGGCAGTTGTCCACCAATTCTTAAATTGACCTCAAGGTCGCCTGTACCGATCTGGCAACGGGGCAGCTAGAAGCACTTGCTTTATGATGCGGTCATTTGGTCATCTGAGGACATGACCAAGCCAAAGCAGTCCTCTCTGTTTGACAATCATGGTGGCAGGTTCGATTTCACAGCAGCGGTGGCGCACATCAAAATTTAAGATTTTTTTGGAGTATCTAATCCTCAGGATTTTTCGTAGACAGCGGTGGTCAAAGACTTCCAAATCACGGAGATGAAAAGCCTTCAGTGGCCAAGTTTCGACTGCATAGAAGAGAGCAGAACTAACAGCCGCTTTATAGACAGAAATTTTTGTCTTCGTGCTAATCTCCCGCCAGATCCACAAATGAAGGCGGAGTTGCGAAAAGATGGCTTGGGCTTTGTTGATTCTGTTCTGTACGTCAAGGTCAGAGCCTCCACGAGGGTCTATTATTGAGCCAAGATAGGTGAAGCTGTTAACTTTTACCAATTCTTGTCCGTAAAACACAAGCTGATAATCTGACTGTTTATTTAGGTCCATGACTTTAGTTTAAGCCGTCTTGATATTCATACCGAATAACTGAGAGAAAAATGTGCTATTTCATTTAACATTGCTTGGGCAGTTGCTGAATCAGCCGCAATAGCCTCGATGTCATCAAGGTAGTCCAGGTCAGAAACATTAATGCCCAATCTCATAACGACGCCATCAAAACTCGAGAGTGCTCTTTCTAGAATCCAGTCTATACAGTAGTTGAACAAAAAAGGCGACAATATGCACCCCTGTTTTACAACACTTTCAACATTGAAGTGTTCAGTTTCTTCACCCAGCACTCTTACTGTCGATTTGCAATGCTTGTAGTAGACCCTCAACAGCTCTGTGAATTCAACCGGCATACCATCTTCCAACGTGATTCGCCAAAAGTTTTCACGGGTTACAGAGTCAAAAGCAGCCACAAAATCCACACGATAAGTTGAAGGCAGGTGAAAGTTCTATTGTTTGTTCTAAGATGTAACTAGGCCGAGTATGAGGATTACATATTCATTAGAAGTAGGTTTAGCCGTATGAAAACTTAATGATCGATAATTGCAACGTAGCCATGCTCCGTAAACCAAAAAGTTTGTGGTAACGAACTGTAATTAAGGAGCGGCTCAGTCAATTAGTAACCGGAATTCTATAAAAAGAAATTTGACTACAATTTTTGCATCTAAAGAAACAATTCTTTTTTCTGATTTAAAATATAAATTCATTAAGTCTAATCTTATTCATTAAAAACGAGAAGCCTGAGAATATTTGCAGAATTTGGGGAAAAGGGTGAAAATACCCCCAAAAAGTCAAGTTACTGAAAATCACATCATCAGTTTTTAGCATATCAGAGAATCCTATTGTAGAAGATTTTATCTCCAAATTACAAAAATGTGAAATTTTGGATTGTTGGCCAGGAGAAAGAATTTGCTGTTCATTTGCGTGTTTATTTGCTAATTTTTTCTTCTCAGGGGTTATCGTCTGGAACTCATGGTTCTAGAAGATTGAAACGGAAATCGAACGGAAGTTATTCCGTGATTAATCTGGGAGTTTTGGAATTATTCCGTGAGAGAGAATTTTCTATGGGAGAAATTTCCCGTGGGGGAATTTTCTGCGGGAATAACTATTCATGGGTGGAATTTTCCGAGGAAAATTTCCCATGAGAGGGGGGGGGATATCTGTTATTATTTGAAGAAGATCAAAAACTAAAAACTAAATTATATGAAAGTATGGAGAATTTTCTAGGGAAATTTTTCAAGGGAAATTTCTGAGGGGGGGGGATTTCAGGTGAGGAGGGAATTTTTCGATTCTCTCCGGGAGAATTGGCATTGGGAATTGTTCAAAAAAATTTCCTTGGGTGAATTTTCAACCAGAAAAATCTTTGTCAGGGTAATGTTCTGAGGAAAATTTTCTACGGAGGGGGAGGCAGTTTTCCAGGCATGATTTAAAAGACGATCAAAAATTAAATAAAAAAACAAGTTTTTCCAACTGAAAATAAGGAACAAAATTAAAGTTTAAACCGAGCTGAAAATATACCATATACAGGGGGTACCCCTCCTCAACCCTTTGCTCTTTACGTTAAAGCTTGACTTTTGTACAAACTCTTTAAGAGCGATTATCGAAACACGTGGGCCGTGTAATTAGAATAATAGGCTTTTTCAAAGCACTAAAAAAAACTTTAACATAAGGAGCAAGGGATTAAGAAAGGGGCAGCCCCCCAAACATACTGAATAATTTCTCTTCACTTTAAGCTTTAATGTTACTTCTTGCTTTTAGTTTAAAATACTTCTTTTTTATTTAATCAAAGCACAAGAAACCAACACAAGTCTGAAACTGTGAAGGCTGGTTATCAGCTGTTTTGAACCTATAAACTTTACTATTGTATTTTTACGATAAACTTAAATGTCAACAGAAGCGATAAGAAGCCGTAAGAAAACAGTAGCTTGGTAAAAAAAGGGCTTTTTTTCTTGGTGTCATAGCCTTAATCATTGCCATAATCCTTGGTGAGTCCTTTCTATCCTTTCATAAGTACCCATATTTCACACTCATAAGCAAAGGCTGCCTAGACAACAATTTAATAGATATTGTATCCTCTTGTTCCGGAATCATTTTTATTAGACTAGGCTTCGATGTAAGGTGAAACAAACATCGGTTTCTTAAGCAAGTTCTTGGCTCGATTTCTTTTATTGCCTGGTATTCGCAATCATTAAGTAACCATAGGCAACTGTATTCATTAGCCCCTATGAGGTATTCCTTTGTTATTCATATTGTGTAGCTCTTAGCCTATAAAATGTTAACTTGTAAGTGTTAAAATACTTAGAAGTATATCCAATATATTATAAGATAGGGAGGTGGTGGAATAATTTATCCTCCATATTTATAAGAGGATCCTCTCACAAAAACTTAAAAATTTGTGGCATAAAATCTACTTTTAACAGGGACTTAATTTGCTATGGGTCAGGCTTGCAACTGCCCCTACCAGACTTAGGTTGTCCCCTTCCCCCAGACCCCACTTTGCCCCCACAACTAAAATTTAGTTTCTTCAAAAATTTTGGAAAAACTAAGATAAGCCTGGAAAATTCAAGCATCAACAGCAAACGAATAAGTTTTCTTTAGTTTATATTTACTTTTAAAGTACTATAAAGCAAGTTTATAGTACTTTCATAGTGCTATATAGTGTCTTTATGGTAGTAGGGAGACCCCAATAACTCCGACGCGAACACATGTGCTGCCATCTATAATTGATTCTAACGCTGACAGGTTATAATTTATTCAAGGATTATTGATCCACTAACAGGTCAATGACACCTAGGGTAACTAGATTTCTGAAAACTGATTTGCATAATCGAGGGGAATTATTGATCCACGAAGGGGAATTAAGAAACAATATGGCTTCTTTGATCTTTAGGTCAAAAAGATAAATTAATATTCTATTTTTAAATATGGCTTCTCAGGTCTTTATGAGAGATAAAATTAATATTCTTTCGAAACCTTAATAGAGTAAACAAGAACACCTTAGAGATGAAGAGATTGACGCAGGAAATGGTTTTCCTGGGAATTTCAAATGTGACAGCGCAGGGATGCCGAATCAAAAGAACATGTAGAAATTATTTTTAGGGGATTATTAGGGCGAAACGGTTTGAGACATTTTAGGGATTATTTGGGCGAAACAGTTTGAGACATTTTAACAGATGATTTGGGGAGAAATTCTGTGGTCATTATAATACACAAGATCCATTTGAACAGTGTTGTGAGGTCCCATAGCCCAACCCCAAAGGACCCCATCCCCCCGGACCCCCAAAGGGGCCCCGGTCCCCCAAAGGGCCTCCGGACCCCCAAAGGCCCTCGGGCCCCCCAAAGGCAGTATATGGGCTTAGAATACTGATGGAGCACCTCTGTTGCCATCTATAATTGAATCTAACGCTGAGAGGTTATAATTTATTCAAGGATTATTGATCGACTCTAACGGGTCAATGACACCTAGAGGAACTAGATTTCTGAGAAATTGATTTGCATAATCGAGGGGAATTATTGATCCACAAAAGGGGAATTAAGAAAAAATATGGCTTCTTTGATCTTTAGGTCTGTGAGATAAATGTCTTTAGTGACAGAGATAAATTAATATTCTATTTTTTAAATATGGCTTCTCATGTCATTAGGTGCCTAGTGATAAATTCTGGAATTAAGATTCTATCGAAGCCTTAATAGTATAGCTAGGAACACCTTAGAGATGAAGAGATTAAGAGATGTGACAGTGCCAAACAAAAGGAACACTCAGAAATTACGTTTAGGATTATTTGGGCGAAACCGTTTGAGACATTTTAGAAGATGACTTAGGCGAAACAGTTTGAGACATTTTAGAAGATGAATTGGGTGAAACTCCGTGGTCGTTATAATACACAAGCTCCATTTGAACAGTTTTGTGAGGTCTCCTTCCCCAACCGTAAAGGGCCCCCGGGCCCCCAAAGACCCCCGGGCCCTCAAAGGGCCCCCAAAGGCTTCCAGGCCCCCAAAGGGCCTCAAAGAACCCCCCCCATTTTTTAATACTTTTTTGTGCACTTGAGACACAGAAGGGCCCCCCACATTTCAAAAGGATTTATTATATCTTTTTTGAACAAGTTCCTTTCTTAATACCCCTCTTAAACCCATTTTACAAGTTGAAGTACTCATATTTATCACCACAACTTTACTTTACGGCTTTTTGAATACCCCAACATCAAGCAATACTTTTCAAAAGACTTTATTATATCTTTTCAGAGCAAGTTCTTTACGTAATCTCCTTCCTAAACCAATTTTACAAGTTGAAGTACTCATCCTTATCACCGCAACTTTACTTTACGACTTCTTGCACACCCCAACATCAAGCAATACTTTTCAAAGGCTTTATTATATCTTTTCAGAACAAGTTCTTTACGTAATGTCCTTTCCTAAACCAATTTTACAACTTGAAGTACTCATCTTTTCACCCACAACTTTAATTTACGGCTTTTTACATACCTCAACATCAAGCAATACTTTTCAAAGGCTTTATTATATCTTTTCAGAAAAAGTTCTTTTCTTAATATCCCTCCTAAACCAATTTTAAAAGTTGAAGTACTCATCTTTTACCCCACAACTTTACTTTACGGCTTTTTTACATACCCCAACATCAAGCAATACCTTTCAAAAGGCTTTATTATATCTTTTCAGAACAATTTCTTTACGTAATGTCCTTCCTAAACCAATTTTACAAGTTGAAGTACTCTTCCTTTTCACCGCAACTTAGTTTTACGACTTTTTTGCACACCCCAACCTCAAGCAATACTTTCCAAATAGGCTTTATTATATCTTTTCAGAACAAGTTCTTTTCTTAATGTCCTTCCTAAACCAATTTTACAATTTGAAGTACTTATCTTTTTCACCACAACTTTACTTCGCGACTTTTTGCATACCCCAACATCAAGCAATACTTTGCAAAAGGCTTTATTATATCCTTTCAGAACAAGTTCTTTACGTAATGTCCTTCCTAAACCAATTTTACAAGTTGAAGTACTCATGTTTTCCCCCAGAGCTTTACTTTAAGGCTTTTTTAATACCCTAACATCAAGCAATACTTTTCAAAAGGCTTTATTATATCTTTTCAGAACAAGTTCTTTACGTAATGTCCCTCCTAAACCAATTTTACAAGTTGAAGTACTCGTCTTTTCCCCCACAACTTTACTTTACGGCTTTTTTACATACCCCAACATCAAGCAATACTTTTCAAAAGTCTTTCTTATATCTTTCTAGAACAAGTTCTTTTCTTAATATCCTTCCTAAACCAATTTTACAAATTCTAAATTTTTCCGTAGTACATTTTTCTTTTATTCAAAAAGTCTTAAAGGAAAGTTGTGGGGGAAAAAGATGAGTACTGCAACTTGTAAAATTGGTTTAGGAAGGACATTACGTAAAGAACCTGTTCTGAAAAGATATAATAAAGCCTTTTGAAAAGTATTGCTTGATGTTGGGGTATGCAAAAAGCCGTAAAGTAAAGTTGTGGTGAAAAAGATAAGTACTTAAACTTGTAAAATTGGTTTATGAAGGACACTAAGAAAAGAACTTGTTCTGAAAAGATATAATAAAGCCTTTTGGAAAGTATTGCTTGAAGTTGGGGTGTGCAAACAAGTCGTAAAGTAAAGTTGCGGTGAAAAGGATGAGTACTTCAACTTGTAAAATTGGTTTAGGAAGGACATTACTTAAAGAACTTGTTCTGAAAAGATATAATAAAACATTTTGAAAAGTATTGCTCTATGTTGGGATATGTAAAAAAAATCCGTAAAGTAAAGTTGTGGTGAAAAAGATGAGTACTTCAACTTGTAAAATTGGTTTAGGAGGGATATTAAGAAAAGAACTTGTTCTGAAAAGATAAAATAAAGCCTTTTGAAAAGTATTGCTGGATTTTAGGGTATTCAAAAAGCCTTTAAGTAAATTTTTTGGGAAAAAGATGAGTACTTCTACTTGTAAAATTGGTTTATGAGGGATATTAAGAACAGAACTTTTTCTGAAAAGATATAATAAAGCCTTTGAAAAGTATTTTTTGATGTCGGGGTATGCAAAAAGCCGTAAAGTAAAGTTGTGGGTGAAAAGGATGAGTACTTCAAGTTGTAAAATTGGTTTAGGAAAGGACATTACGTAAAGATTTTGTTCTGAAAAGATATAATAAAGCCTTTGAAAAGTATTGCTTGGTGTTGGGGTGTGCAAAAAGTCGTAAAGTAAAGTTGCGGTGAAAAGGATGAGTACTTCAACTTGTAAAATTGGTTTAGGAAGGACATTACGTAAAGAACTTGTTCTGAAAAGATATAAGAAAGCCTTTTGAAAAGTATTGCTTGATGTTGGGGTATTCAAAAAGCCGTAAAGTAAAGTTGTGGTGAAAAAGATGAGTACTTCATCTTGTAAAATGGTTTTAAAAGGGGTATTAAGAAAGGAACTTGTTCAGAAAAGATATAATAAAGCCTTTTGAAATATGGGGGACCCTTCAGTGTCTCAAGTGAACAAAAGTATTAAAAAATGGGGATGGGGTTCTTTGGGGCCCTTTGGGGGCCCGGGGGCCTTTGGGGGCCCAGGGGGCCCTTTAGGGTAGGGGTAGGAGACCTCACAACACTGTTCAAATGGAGCTTGTGTATTATAACGACCACGGTTTCACCCAAATCATCTTCTAAAATGTCTCAAACTGTTTCGCCTAAATCATCTTCTAAAATGTCTCAAATGGTTTCGCCCAAATAATCCCTAAACGTAATTTCTGCATGTTCCTTTTGTTTTGGCATCCCTGCGCTGTCACATTTGAAATTCCCTGGAAAACCGTTTCCCGCGTTAATCTCTTCATCTCTAAAGTATTCCTAGCTATACTATTAAGGCTTCGATAGAATATTAATTCCAGAAATTATCACTAAGCACCTAATGACCAGAGAAGCCATATTAAAAAAAATAGAATATTAATTTATCTCTGTCACTAAAGACTATTTATCTCACAGACCTAAAAATCAAAGAAGCCATATTGTTTCTTAATTCCACTTTCGTGGATCAATAATTCCCCTCGATTATGCAAATCAATTTCTCAGAAATCTAGTTACCCTAGGTGTCATTGACCCGTTAGAGTCGATCAATAATCCTTGAATAAATTATAACCTCTCAGCGTTAGACTCAATTATAGATGGCAGCAGAGGTGCCCTGTCAGTATTCTATGCCCATATATGGCCTTTGGGGGGGCCCGGTGGGCCTTTGGGGGCCCGAGGGGAATTTGGAGGGCCCGGGGGGTTTTGGGGGCCAGGGGCCCCTTTGGGCGTCCGGGGGGATTGGGCCCTTAGGGGTTGGGGTAAGGAACCCCACAACACTGTTCAAATGGAGCTTGTGTATTATAATGACCAAGGAGTTTCACCCCAAATCATCTTCTAAAATGTCTCAAACTGTTTCACCCAAATAATCCCTAAAATGTCTCAAACGGTTTCACCCAAATAATCCTCTAAAAATAATTTCTGTATGTTCTTTTGTTTTGGCATCCCTGCGCTGTCACATTTGAAATTCCCAGGATAACCATTTTCCGCGTTAATCTCTTCATCTCTAAGGTGTTCTTGGTTACTCTATTAAGGTTTCGAAAGAATATCAATTTTATCTCTTATACAGACCCGAGAAGCCATATTTAAAAATAGAATATTAGTTTATCTCTTAGACCTAAAGATCAAAGAAGCCATATTGTTTCTTAATTCCCCTTCGTGGATCAATAATTCCCCTCGATTATGCAAATCAATTCCTCAGAAATCTAGTTCCCGTAGGTGTCATTGACCCGTTAGTAGATCAATAATCCTTGAAAAAATTATAACCTGTCAGCGTTAGACTCAATTATAGATGGCAGCACAGGTGTTTCTGTCGGAGTTATTGGGGCCTCCCTACTTATGGTACCAAATGGCTCATTTTCAGTTTTTACTGTCATTTTCATTTGGTTTGGGAAAAATGGCCCCGACTTTGCCCCCCAGGGTTTGACGAAATTATACTACTGCTTTTAAAGCTTCACAGAGCCCCTTCGCCCTTCCACTGAAACTAGTCCTTGGTACCATAGCCTTAATAGGGGCCATTAACCCTTACTGTGTTCTTCATAGCCTTTCATAAGTAGCCATGTTCCATATTCATAAGCATGCACTGTCTGGACTAAAATTTAATAAATATTATATTCTCTTGGTCAGGGATTTTTTTTATTACTCTAGATTTCAACATAAGGTCAAACAAACATATGTTTCTTGGGCCAGTTCTCGGCTTAATTTCTTTTATTGCTTGGTCTTCGCAATCCTTAAGTAACCATAGGCAACTATATTCATTAGCCCCTATCAGACATCCCTTTGCTGTTCATATTTTGTAACCTTCGAACTGTACACGGGGGTAAGTTTTGAAGAATTTATGTACGGAATTCTTTTTATTTAGCCTAGTTTCTCTATGGCTGCTCAATTTTGCATGTGGAGAGAATATTTAGGGGAATTGGCCAGGGGAAAATTTCTGCTGGGAGGGAATTGTCTGTGGGGATTTTTCCATGAGGGGAGGATTTCCTATGGAGAAATTTCCCGTTGTGGAATTTTCCGCGGAAATAACTATTCATGGGTGGAATTTTCCGAGGAAAATTTCCTATAAGAGGGGGGGATATCTGTTATTATTTGAAGAAGATCGAAAACTAAAAAAAATAAATGAAAGTAGGGAGAATTTTCTGGGGGAATTTTCCATGGGAAAATTCTGGGAGGGATTTCAGGCGAGGAGGGAATTTTCCGATTCTCTCCAGGAGAATTGGAATCGGGAATTGTTCAAGAAATTTTCCTTCGGGGATTCGTCAACCAGATGAATTTTTGTCATGGTAATTCTCTGAGGAAAATTTTCTACGGAGGGGGAGGCGGTTTTTCAGGCATGATTTGAAAAACGATCAAAAATTAAATAAAAAACAAACAGAAGTGATAAGAAGCCGTAAGAAAACAGTAGCTTGGTAAAAAAAAGGGCTTTTTTTCTTGGTGTCATAGCCTTAATCAGTGCCATAATCCTCAATGAGTCCTTCATATCCTTTCATAATAAGTATCCATATTTGATACTCATAAGCAAAGGCTGCCTAGAAAACAATTTAATAGATTTTGTGTCCTCTTGGTCCGGAATCATTTTTATGAGACTAGGTTTCGATGTAAGGTCAAACAAACATTGGATTCTTGAGCAAGTTCTTGGCTCGATTTCTTTTATTGCTTGGTATTCGCAATCATTAAGTAACCATAGGCAACTGTATTCATTAGCCCCTATGAGGTATTCCTTTGCTATTCATATTGTGTAGCTCTTAGCCTATTAAATGTTAACTTGTAAGTGTTAAAATACTTAGAAGTATATCCAATATATTATAAGATAGGGAGGTGGTGGAGTAATTTATCCTCCATATTTATAAGAGGAACCTCTCACAAAAACTTAAAAATTTGTGGCATAAAATCTACTTTTAATAGGGACTTAATTTGCTATGGGTTAGGCTGGCAACTGCCCCTCCCAGACCTAGGTTCGCCCCTTCCCCCAGACCCCACAGCTAAAATTTATTTCTTCTAAAATTTTGTAAAAACTAAGATAAGCCTGCAAAATTCAAGCATCAACAGAAACAGATAAGTTTTCTTTAGTTTATATTTACCTTTAAAGTACTATAAAGCAACTGTATAGTACTTTCGTAGTACTATTTAGTGTCTTTATGGTACCAAATGGCTCATTTTTCAGTTTTTACCGTCATTTTCATTTGGTTTGGGAAAAATGGCCCCAACTTTGCCCCCCAGGGTTTTGACGAAATTATACTACTGCTTTTAAAGCTTCACAGAGCCCCTTCACCCTTCCACTGAAACTAATCCTTGGTACCATAGCCTTAATAGGGGCCATTAACCCTTCCTGTGTTATTTATAGCCTTTCATAAGTAGCCATGTTTCATATTCATAAGCATGGTCTGTCTGGATTACAGTGTTAATAAATATTATATTCTCTTGGTAAGGAATTTTTTTTATTACCCTAGATTTCAATATAAGGTCAAACAAACATGTGTTTCTTGGGCCAGTTCTCGGCTTAATTTCTTTTATTGCTTGGTCTACGCAATCATTAAGTAACCATAGGCAACTATATTCATTAGCCCCTGTTAATCATTCCTTTGCTGTTCATATTTTGTAACCTTCGTGCTGCAATATGTTAAATATTGCTCGTTTTTGAGTTTTGCTTTTATCCCAGTGGTTTATGGTGTATTTTTCAAAGTACTAAAGGCTTCCTCTAAGTCTTGTTGACACATTACGAATATACCCGACAATAATGCTTGGATTGGAGTAAGAATATCCTGTAGTTATAGATCTTTATTTGGTAGTTGAAGAAATCGGAATCAAGGGAGCAGTTGCTTTAACTCTTAAGCTAAAGCTAAAAAAAATTTCAAGCTAAAAATCGGGTCAAAATCTCCCGTTTAATATATATGTTAATATATTTATTAGGGAAAACGTCTGTTAGCGATGTAAATGCTTAAAGAATACCAATTTATTGTCTCTTGGTCAAATTTAAAATTACTGCAGGGAAATTAATCCATTAGTGTTTAGGAAACACTCATTGCTATGAGATTTGTTTGAAATTCATTCTTTCGCATTACTTTGAAATGGTTGTCATAAGGAAACAAACCATGCATAGGATTTAGAAAAAAATCGTATAATAATGTTTCTTTGAAGAGAATAATAGAGGCTTTTTTGTATAATAAAAAAACAACGTCACTCTAAACTATACCAAGTCACCCTTCACGCTGCAATATTTTGCCGTTCACATCAAACACTATTGATATTTTTTTGCAGAAGGTGGAAACACGGTTCTAGCAGTTTAGCCCCCCGAAAAATACCCCCAGGGAAAATCCTACCCGTAGAAAATACCCCTCCGGAAAAGACTCCCCCGGAAAATACCTACCCCAATAGAAAATACCAAGACTATACCAAGCCACCCTTCAGGTTCAGTTTCATTTCTATTCAAATCATATATCGATAACATACAAAGTATACCATTACCTGGCAGGGAGACAAACTCGCTTTACACAGGTAAAACAACTAAAGTAATAAATAACGGAAAATATGGATGGTTAATTAAAATAAGAAGAGAAGAAAGAAAAAGGAGGTAAAAGAAAAAAGGAAAAAAAGCCATAATAATAATTACTCACCGCACCGCAGCAGACATCCCACCCGATGATAAACAAACAAACAAAAATGCAATTTCTTCAACCAGCAATGGGACAACAAGAGAAAAATGAAGACCCGTGAAAAGGATTAATAATAATAATAAATACAAAAGTAGAATAACTAATAACTATCCAAAAGGAAGGACTTCAACTTATTTTTTGCGTGTATTAAATAGCGACGAAGACCATACTGCTTTTCCAGGCAGTGTTTCAAACAGTCCTGGTTGAATTTCCTTAAAGTAATGATATTAGGGCTGTTTTGAAAATTTTAAAACTTTTTTCAGATTTAATGATTGAATTTTAATGTAAGTTTCTTTTATATTGTTTTTTATTTTCTTCGTTTTCTTTTGCTGAGGACGACCCTTGCGTATAGGGTCGAAATATTCATTTAAAAGTTGCATCCCACTGTCTTGTATAAAAAATTTCCCTGTTGTGCTACTTATTGTTTTTGCGTGTATTGCGAGTTAGGTACAAAGATGGCACAGCAATTGGGAACAGATCAAAAGAAAAGAAACAGCTAGGTAGTGTCAGGAGATTGTGCTTAACTTTGAATAATAACGAGTGAAAAGTAACTGCCAATTAACAGGAAGAATATGCAAACGAATATAAACTCTTTGTAGAGGACTTGCTTGGAAGAGACGGTGGGGAAGGAAGATAGCCTTTTCAAATACGAAGCAATTTATTTTGTTGTCTTTGGAGTGGAATAAAATGGGATCTGAAAGTATTTAAGTGAATAAGAGGGCAGTAACTTAGGGAAGAATGAACAAGTGCAAAATAAATAGATAGAACGCATAGCTTCCAGAGGCAAAACGAATTTCATATGGTGCATAATACCTATATTTCTTCCAAGCTTCAATCTTAGACTATTAATATGGGGCTTCCAACTTAAATTCGAATCAACCAGTATACCTAGGTAACAAAAAATATCAACACGTGATATCTCTGTACCTTGACACAGAAGACTTAATCAGCTTAAGACCTGGAAAGGCTCGTGATGTATGAGAATATACTATAAACTTAGCTTTTGAAGTATTCAAGGCTAGTCTATTTACCGTAACCATGCTACTAGTTTATCAAATACAAGAGTTAAAGTATTTTTTACATGTTCTCATCAACCCAAGAAACCGTACAGGCTGTGTCATCAGCGAATAGTGTGGTCAGCCCCAGGTTTTCAGTTGAATTACTAATATCATTAACATAAATTAAAAACAACAGAGGGCCTAGAATTAAACTTTGAAGTACCCCAAAATTATTTGACTGATTTGAAGCCAAAGACTTAACATTGCCCCCATCAATACACTGAACTCTATCTTTTAAATATAACATTATTAAAGCATTAGCTTGACCTCGTATGCCACAATTTGATAATTTCTTATGTAAAATTATATGACTTATAGTATCAAACGCTTTCCGTATATCCACAAATATAGTAGCGTGAATTGTGTCCTTATCCAAGGATTCATGTATAAACTGGATTTCTGCCAAGATAGCATGTTCTGTGAAATGTCCTTTGCGAAACCCAAACTGGGACTTACTAAAAAAAAAACTTTTCTCTTCAAGGAAATTGACGATTCTCACATACAAACAACGTTCAATAATCTCTCCAAAAGCAGATAGGATAGATATAGGCCTATGGTTAGACAGGTCACTCACATCTCCCCCTTTATGCAGTGCAAATATACGGGTGAACTTCATGCTAGAAGGAAAAATATCATTCTTGAAACAAAGACAAATTATATGCAGAAGAAAACTAACTATACTAGGCATAATCGATTTAAGTAAATTCGTAGAAGATCCGTCAGTTCCTTCTGTTTGTCCATTTTTGAGTTGATGAGATACCATCATCAATTCAGCAGATGACATTGTGGAGAGGAATATGGATCTGGGAGTAGAGGGGGGTAAAAAGCTTTTAAAGTCAGCAGAATTTGTTGCTAAATTTAGGCATGCCTCTTTTGACGTCTTTTCAAGTGTTTTGGCGAACTGATTGTCGAGCATGTTAGCAACGTTAATTTTTCTTTTAACATCTGTAGTACAATCCGGGGTCATCATCTCATCCGGAAGAGAATTCATCTTTTTTTTGCCGATACAATCATTTATTAACGACCACACCTTCTTAGCAGATCCTTGCGCATTATTGAATGCTTTTTAATATTACTGTTTTATAGCAGACCTTAGAGCCTTGGTTAATCAATTCTTTTACGCTTTAAAAGAAACTTGATTTATCTCGTTTGGTGAGACAAATACTTTTTATACAGCCTGTTCTTTAATTCAATTGACCTTAGTAACCCTCTTGTAATCCAAGGCTTTTTGGGTCTATTGTAACGTCTTAAACGTGTTAAATATAAAGGACAAGCTAGATTGAGCGCTTTGATGAATTCTTGAACAAAAGAATGTGAAGTTTGATTTGTATTCTCACAGTCTAAGCATGGTGAGGGGTCAATTTTAAGCAGCAGTTCATTCAATAGCTGAAGAGATGCAGTGTCTAGTCTTCTAGTTGTCTTGATCAGAGTTATCGCTTGCCGACACGTATAAATTTCCATCAGAAGCATAAAGTGGTCTGACGTTTCCTCAACAATAACTTTACATGAGCCAAATTCAATATTAAGAAAAATATTGTCGATTATCGTTGCTGACGACCTTGCAACTCGAGTTGGAATCCGGCAAGCTGGGAGAAGGCCCAGCGAAAGACAAAGTATCACAAAATCAACAGCCGAGGGTGAATAATATGTGGATGCAAGAGCATGACCAGTATTACTTATACCAATGTTAAAATCCCCAAGATACATAATCTTTCTACTCCGCTCAATTGCGACAGAAGAAAATTTATCCAACTTACTTATAAAATGCTGTACCGAAGAACTAGGTGACCTATAGAACAAGCAACATAAAACTTTATCAGTCCCGAAATGAAACTCAACAACGAGGAATTCAAACACCGTTCCTTCATACATAGAATCAAAATTTGAAACAATTCTATATGAAATATCACTATGAATAAAAAAAAACAAGGCCTCCTCTCAATCTAGCATTCCTAGTCTTTGAACTACAACTATAACCACAAATATTTCCTAAATGACTAGTTGACTCATCTAAAAAAGTTTCACAAACACCTAAGTTATCCACTCAATAGTAAGGAAGGAAAGAAGATAAATGGTCCAAGCTACTCATCAGCCCAAAACAGTTTAAGCTTGCCAGTCTTATTCTACCAGGATAAACACGGCCATTAATCTAATTAGGGAGTAAATACTTGTTACGTAACTGGGAAGGACAAACTAGAAATATCATAATCAATATCTGAAAAACCACAATCCGCCGAAATTTTCATCAAATCTAATGGATCTCTTTTAAAATCTGTCAACTTACTTGATGTCCCATCACCAGCAAAATTAACCGTAATCATTTGGACTTACCAAGCCCTCTGGTGGGATTCTGCTGTGAGGTGGGGATAAACCATTAATCAAACCTGGATATGGTAGAGAATGGCCCGACTCGTGAAATATCAGATCTTCGACTGAAAAAAATAAACAATGCAAAAACAAAACCTGATTTTTAGGCCTATTGAGACTACAAAAGAAAGATGGTGAAAATAAAAGAAACACATGAACACAAAAAAAAGAACACAGTAAAATAAA
This sequence comes from Artemia sp. Kazakhstan ARC1039, assembly GCA_029168905.1. NCBI lineage: Eukaryota > Metazoa > Arthropoda > Branchiopoda > Anostraca > Artemiidae > Artemia > Artemia sp. Kazakhstan ARC1039. The sequence continues at coordinate 69,872 of JAQQPU010001119.1, read as the reverse complement.
CAAAAAAAACAAAGAGTAAACAAAAAAAAAATAACAACGTTTCCGCAAGTGTTGTCGCCTTCGGGGCCCAAGGCGAGCAAAATATCCGTAGCAAGGTACTGTGTTCAGAATACCTTGGGATCATTTGCGTTGACAAAGATTACGACGTTTCAACTATATTCCCAACCTCATTAGCGGTGTTTCCCAAGCTTTGGAAATTCCTCAGTTGTCCAGCGCACGTTCGTTACTAAGATTGACTTCTATCAGGCTCTCATGTTTGGAATCAAAGTGGAATACGCCATGTTTTATGTGTCAAAGCCCCTTACAAAGCCGCTGCAGTGCTATCCATGTCAAGGTTTTGGTCATCGTGCAAACCAGTGTCAGAAGGACACTAAATGTAGCAAGTTTGCCGGTGACCATAGCTACTCTGAGTGCCCCTCAGATGTGCTCAAGTGTGCCAACTGTGGATCCAACCATGCAAGTAACAGCTTTTGGTACCCGAACCTGAAAAATGCAGCTCATGGTACATCTCCCGACCGAGCTACGTAGAATAAATTAAACCGTAAACCGCCACGATGAAAGGTGAAGTACGCGTGTTCTGTCAAAACATAAACAGTGCTAGAGAAAAATTGGACATACTTCAAATAGTGTACGGTGCTTTCGATATATTTTGTGTTAATGAGCATCTGCTTAATAAAGATAATAGCACAAGACTGATTACTTCTTCTGATCATCAGTTTTTTATCCATCGAGCTAAAAGCATTGGGTGTCGACCCTCGGGGGGCTTAATGATAACTGTTAGAAATAAGTATAATTTTAATCTGTTTCAGTCTAATGATGTATATTTTGCGTTAGAATTTAGTGGTTTTATTGCTGTTTGTGTCTATATGCCTACAAATTATAGAAATGACCGATCGAGTCAGAAGTTTGCGTCTGGCTGCCCGTCATTGTCGAAACTACTTCAAAGAATAGCTCTTACCCGTAAATCTTGTGTTATTATGGGTGATTTTAATACGGACAGTAATGATAATACCGTTGGTCACTCATTAAATGTTAAATGCTACATTGTCGCAAAATTTCTATTTTCTACATAAAAATAGATCGTCTACCTATTTATACAATAGTGGTAGCACTTCTGATCTCAACTTCGTGCTTACTGATATGGGGGATCTCCAGCGGCAGATAGTTAATGTTTCTGACGACTTTCTTTTAAGTGACCATTCGAATCTTGAGTTTCATTTACCACTCAGATCTTTTGAGACATATGCTCCCTCTAGACCCAAGTGATTCACTAAACAAAACTGGAGTCGTATTGATATATTTACTTACCAGATGCTACTTGATTCGTACTTAGATAAGATAAGGGTTCCGTTTCATTTGCTCTCGCGGGTAAAATCTGACCGGCTTCTCCATTTCAATTGCTATTTGCTTGAATTAGTGCATAGTATGGAAATGGCTGCATCCGTTGCAGTTCTGTCGTAAAAATAAAGCTGAATACCCGCAAGAGAGGCTGGTCAGATTTTCCTGGTTTGAAGGTTGAAAAGTGTTGCCATGTTTTTTGGAGAAAAATTTGGCTTGATTGTGAAAGACCACGTTCAGGATGGGTTTTTAAAATTATGAAGTCGAGTCAACACCAATATCAAAAGAAGATGAAATCTTGAAAAAGAAGTCGGGTTAAGGAGCTTTCGCGGGAAATAAAAACATTTTTCGTCAGTTAAGGCGAGAAGTGTCTAAACTTATCCGTTCTTCTTTGTCACCGCCTGAAAGCATTGAAATAAATAGAGGGCTTCTACATTTTTCTTCAATGTTTGTGGCTGATCCTCCGTCATTAGAAATTAATTTCAGAGACATTCTGATGCAGCATTTTGATCGACTAAACCAATACAGTAACTGGCTTACTATTATTCCATCGTGTGTTGAATCTTTTGTTCCGTCCTCTTCCTTTACGGAAATTGCCTGGGGCAGATGGTATTCAGCCAGAACATCTGAGGTATGGTACCTCTAAACTGTTTAGTCACATAGCTTTATTGTTCCAAGCAATAGTATCGCAATAGCCTGTCCCAAAAGGTTTGTGTCAGGGGGTCGTTACCTGTATACATAAGAAGGGGAAAGAACCTAAACATTGTTCTTCGTACAGGCCCATCACTATTTGTTCAGCTCTAGCAAAGTTACTGGAGAAGATACTGTGCCCTTTAGTGGTAGCGCGAGCAGATGTGGGTGACAATCAGTTCGGTTTCCGGTCCGGTCTCGGTGTTGAGAATGCACATGCAATTTTTACTTCAATTGTTGAAAAGTTTAAGAAACAAAACACTCCGTTACTCGTCTGCGCAATATACATATCTAAGGCGTGTGATTCTGTCCTACATTCGCAGGCAGTCCTGCCACTACTAAGGGCAGGAGTTGATCCCTTTGTCTGTAAATGTCTTTGGCAATAGTATCGAAAATCTCAAGTAAGAATTTGATCTGCAGGACAGCTTTCTGGACCTATAGAGGTACGTAGGGGTGTTAAACAAGGATCAGTAACCAGCCCTGTGATATTTAATAATGCAGTACGTTCTGCGACAAAATCGATAGAAGATTTTTTGATAGATGATGGAATTCAAGCTAGTCATCTATCTTACGCAGATGATCTACTTTTGATGTGATAATTTAGAATCTTTACAGGAAGCTATTAATGCCGTGTCGTCTGCATTTGGTGATATTGGGCTAACAATAGAGCCGTCTAAGACTGAATTCGTCGTTTTGAACGACGAAACATTGCCAAATTGTGTTGTTGATGTTTGCGGGAAGACTGTTCTCCAAAAGGATAAGTTTAAGTATCTCGGACTCCGATATGGGAATTCTATCAAAGCTACTAAAAATCTAGTTATTGCGGCACTTAAAGAAAAACTGCGGAAAACTTACGGTATGCTAGTGTAAAGTATTTAACATCAATTCGAGAAGCTTTTCCGGGTATCTCATTTCTTAGTTATTTGGATATTTATGTGTCAACAATAGCGGTCCAGGGGGAAGGGGACTCTTGGGACTAAAGCTAGTCGTGGGAAAGGGGTCGTTCCCAGGCCTGGGACTTCCGTTCCAGGAAAGTTATATTCTCGATTCATTTCTAAAGGCAGTCCATCTTTAACCTTCGTCGTAGCTAGTTGTTCTTGTGCTACCTTATTTTCTCTATGTGTATTCTCACGTTATTTAATAAAGACCATGTAACAACGTTTATCGTCTATCTTATCTTTGGAATTTACGTAAACCATTACATCTGCCAATACAATAAGGGTATATGGAAAGAACTAAATAGAGGTTTACAGAGTGGTGACAGCAGAATTTTACAGAGTGGTGGCAAGCGGTTAAAACTAGTGGAGCATATATCACTAGTGGAAAACCTCCAAGTGGCATTTGAGTGACCGTTATAAGTATTTACGACATCTTACGCTAAATACTGGCAACATATTGAAGAGTATTTCGCCCGCTACCAGACTGTGATATTGAGCTGCAAATACTACAAAAGACTGATTAATAAGACATCGAAACGTTACGAGCTATTGAACATCTGCCAATACAATAAGGGTATATGGAAAGAACTAAATAGAGGTTTACAGAGTGGTGACAAAAGAGATTTACACTAGCACGAACTAAAGGTCAATTTGACAAATTTGCGCTCAGTCGTTTCTGTAACACCATGTTCGCGCCACATGTCTTTTTCTAACCCCTTTATGGAATTGCTTTAGTAAAGCCGAACGTAACCAAATTCGTTCAAATTTTTTTAGGTATTGCAAATATTTATTGGGAATTCCCATATCTTTCAGAAACTCTTATGTTTCGCAGAGGTACTATATTTTTGAGATAAGTAAGAAAATGGATGAGTTGTATACCCGTTTCAAAAGTCGAAATAGAACAATACACGATTTTCCATCGGCTAGTCTTGTCCATTAAAATCGGGATTTCGATTTCGTTTCTTTTTCTCTCTTCCATAATTATCAAAGTTTAATTTTGTTTTGTAGCGTTGCGTGATTTTTTCGTTATTTTTTCCTTCTTTTCTATAACTCCTTCAAGCATTTTACATTGTGTTTGTATGAAGGGCTGAATTAAAATTATTACTAATATTAGCCTACAGGAAAGAATAACACCAACACTGACTCGTAGTCATTTTCACCTTTATGATATAAACCAATGAAAATGAACATATTTCACTCCTCGATCACGGACAATTTATCTGTAAACAAACGCAATAAATAACTGTCTGCACATATAATAATAACGAATTAATCAATCTTTTCCCAAGCAGCTATTGATCATCTTTGGCATTTTTTAAATAATTCAAAGATTAGATAGCAAAAACTCCGTTGTCGACACATCCCCCCAGGGCCCGGGGGTAGGCGGTGTTAGTTGTGTCCATGGGACATATATGGTTCTTATGAAAGGGATGTTCGTATAAACTTTGGAGAGGTCTCCTTCGATTGGAAATTGAAAGTTCTAGTTCACTTATTAAGAGTCAAAAGGGATCCGAGCCCCAACCCCCTAGCCCTTTTTCTCCCAAACCCATCCTTTTTCTCACAAATTTTGAGATAGCCATTTTTTTTTAATAGTTCAAACATCAGATAACGAAAACTCTGGGGATTGAAACAACCCCCCAGAGCCCGGGGGACAATATTGTAAGTTATGCCCCGGAGGCGTAAAAGGTTCTTATGTATGGGGTGGTCGTCTAAACTTTGAAGGTGGCTCATTTGATTGGACATTGAAAGTTGTAGTTACCTTTTTATAAGTCAAAAGTTAACGGAGGGTATCTATCCCTCCATGACACAAACACCCTCTTTTCCCCAAATGCATCAACTGAAGATTTTGAGATAGTCAGTTTGTTTGAAATAGTCCAACGATAAGATTATAAAAATTTTGTTGTCAACATACCCCCCCCCCCAGAGCCAGGGGAAGGGTTTAAAATTATGCCGCCTGGGCATATAAGCTTTTAATGTACTGAGATAGCAGTACATATCTTTCTTTTATTTATATTAGTTTGGTGTCTTTACCACCATTATTTCTTTTTTTTTTTTTCTTAGATTTATATCAGTAATACTCTTTACCTGTTTTCATGAAACTATTTTTTCTTGGAATTAATGTTTCAATCCCTACTTGGGTTCGATTGAGTTGAAAATTTGTAAAACATGTTAACTTCTTATAACAATACATGACGGTGGAGCCAGTGACCGCTTCAAACCCCCCTGAACCCTGACCCAATCACCACCACAAAATTTTAGCCGACAGATTACATATTGTAGCTTTTTTGAACTAGAATCATAAAAGAGCTTGTAATACGTACTACTTGAGGACCAAAGCGGGGGCATCACTCCCCTAAAAACTTCAAACCTTCATCACCAGCTTTTTAGTAGATTTATATTTACAAAAAAAAGAAATGAAAACATAAAAAAATGGGTGTAGTATTTATAATGAGATAGTAGAAAAGTACAATAAAGTCTTTTTTCACTAATAACAAAAAAAAAGTCCGAATATTTCGGCTTCACATCCGGAAGCCTCTTTCAACGAAGAAAAAAACAAACAAACTCAGCTAAATTAAATAAAACATATAAAGCGGAGGAAAAACAAAACAAAAACACAAACGATAAAAAAACTCACATCTTAATAATTTACAACTTAATATAGATTAATTTGTTGGTTTTTTTTCTTTGTTGATAAAGGCTTCCAGACGTGAAGCTATAACGTTTACTTTTAGTAGTTCTATTATAATTAGTGATAAAAAGATTTTTTGGTTATTTTCCGCTGTTTTATTTGAAATATCTAACCCATTTTCTATATTTTTATGTTTAATTTGTTTATTATGCCTTGTTTGAATTGGAATCATTCATGGACTCCAGATGGGTGAGATTGAAGGAAGTAAGTAGGCCAAAAGTGGACACCTTTTCCATTAATATTGTATCCATCATAGTGCATAAGACCGTACCCTGGTTTATATGACAAATTTCATCTCTAGAACTTCACCTTACTTACTTACTTGCTTACTAGTGGCGGGAATCAGGCGTTTCCACCTCGCCCGGCATCGATGATCTTGGAGACCTTCTTGGACCATGTTGAGCGATCTTCTGCCAGCTGCTCTGCAAAAGCAAGCCACTGAGTTGACCATCTGTGTCCGAACTTTCTGAATCCCCCGATAGGTTCAAGGTCTGATTTGGCCAGGTTCCACCAGTTTTTCCTCTGTCCTCCTTGACGTCTCTTCCAGGAGCTAATAGGCTCGACTAGAAGTATTTGGCGAGGCAAGTATTCTGGCGGCTTCCGTAAAACATGGCCCAACCATTTCAAACGGCGTTCTTTAATAGTGAGCCCAACATCTCTCTGAATATTGCACATTCGATGTAGATCTGCGCTGGAGATACGGTCACGCAGCTGTATTTTGAGAATTCTTCGCAGACAGGTATGCTCAAACACCTTCAGCGTATTCTCATGCTGTAGTTTTACCGACCATGTTTCGCATCCGTAAAGGAGAACGGTGCGGACTAGTGCCATGTAGATTCGAACTTTCGTTCGGACACTGACTTCGCGGCGATTCCATAAGGGTTTCCGAAGGGAGGCAAAGATTGTCTGCGCTTTCTGTATTCTCTGTTGGGTATCAGCGTCGGAGGATCCGTCAATACATATTGGGGAGCCTAAGTATGTAAAACAGTTGACTTTTTCCAGCTGAACTTGATTGACAGTTAGTGTGAATGATCCTGTGTCGTGGTTAATAGCCATGAATTTCGTTTTCTCTGTGCTGACTTTCAAGCCGTTCAGGTCTACCCAGGCCACCACGTTGTCAAGCATGTTTTGAGCTTCTGCGGGGTCTGACAGGAAGCCAACATCATCCACATAATCGAGGTCAGTCAGTGAAAGATTCTGTCCGATCTGAACTCCTGGATAGGACGACAGTGCATTTTCAAGCACCCAATCGACGCAATAATTGAACAGAGTCGAAGAGAGGACACACCCTTGTTTTACTCCGAACTCAACCAGGAATTCTTCAGTTTCTTCACCATAGACTCGAACTCGGCTCACTGACGCGTCATAGTATGCCTTCATCAGTTCAACAAACTTCAGCGGCATTCCGTCATTCTCTAGGATCTTCCAAAGTTTCTGGCGAGTGACAGAGTCGAAGGCGGCAATGAAGTCCAGGAACATCAAGATCAGGGGTAGATTGTACCTTTCAAACTGCTGGATAATGAGGCGAAAAACGAAGATATTATCAGTACAGCCTCTACCTGGCCGAAATCCGGCTTGATCCCGAATATTTTGACCGCAATGTCTATAAGACTTATTCCGCGGTAGTTTTTGCATTCGGTTTTATCTCCTTTCTTATAGAAAGGGAGAATGACTGATGTCTTCCAATCTTTTGGGAAAGAATGGTCCTCCACACTTCTTCGAGAATGCCATGGAGCTGTTCAGCAAAGGCCTCAGGGCATTGTTTTTACACTTCCGGGGGGAGGCCTTCTTCACCTGGGGCTTTGTGGTTCTTCAGGGTCTTGATTGCTTTTAGTATTTCGGCTCTGGTCGGTGTATCCAGCTCGATGTCGTAGGGTTCTTTAGAAACGGCAGGTTGGAAAGCATCAGGGGCGGATGATGGGGAAGGGTTTAAGAGGATCTGAAAGTGATCCTTCCATCTTGCTAAGTGCTCCTTCTGACAACTGATGATTTTTCCTGATCTGTCTTTGACTATTTCTGAGACAGCAGCTTTCTTACCAACGGACTCTTTCAGGATCTGGTAAAGCTTGCGGGTATCATGTGAGCGTGCTGCTTTCTCTAACGACACGGTAGCATCTTCCCACATTTGGCGGCGGTCCAGACGAACAGAGCGTTTTACCTGTCTGCGCAGCGCTTTTGTTTCTTCTTTAGGGCCGCTCATCTTTTGTCTTCGCTCACCGACTATTGACGGGGTCCTAGCGGTAATCCAGTGCTGTCGTTTGATTTTTGCTCGGCCTAGGATCTCATCAGCAGTCTCTGTCATCACTATTTTAAAGGTCTCCCATCTCTTCTCGGGGGTTGGGTTTTCATCAGAACTGAGGGCGTCAAATTGGTTAGTCAGTTCCAAATTGAGGGCCTGCCGAACTTCTTTGTCTTGGAGCTTACCAATGTCGAATCCGGCCTTGGGCTTGTTTTTCCTCCGAGTTGCAAGACGTAGCAAAATTTTTGGAGCAACAAGCCTGTGGTCAGACCCAGACTGCGAGCCTGTGTCCGCGCCGTTGTAAGAGCGAGAGTCCTGTACGGAGCTTCTCCAGCGCTGGCGTACGAGAATGAAGTCTATTTGAGCCTTAGTGAAACCGTCATTTGAATGCCAAGTTAAAAGGTGGCTAGGTTTGTGCTGAAATATGGTATTGGTGACAACAAGGTGGTTCATCAAGGTGTAGTTTAACAACCTTTGCCCATTCTCGCATCTGTGACCTTGTCCAAATTTTCCCAGGACTTGTCTTGTGGTTTGGTCAGAGGGACCAACTCTTGCCTTGAAGTCTCCAGCAACAATCAAGTAATCACGTGCGGCAATAGAAGAAGACAGCTGCTGTAGCTCGCCGTAGAAATCATCCTTGGTCGTATCAGCAGCGTCACGGGTGGGGGCATAGGTAGAAATTATCGACACATTTGCGGGGTTTCCTTTTAGCCTGATTCTGGCAAGTCTACAGGAGACTGGTTCCCATTCTAGGAGAGCATTTTTGGTTCTTTGGTCCATGATGAAACCAACTCCGTGGAGTCCCGAATTATCCTCTACTCCAGAGTAGAAAAAATGGAATTGATGTAGCGTTTCAGGAGCTGTAATAACTATGGAGCCAGAACCTGAAATTCTGGTCCCGGATATGCAAAGTATGTCTATGTTGCACTTCTCCATCTCATGGACAAGAAAAACTTGCGTGGCTTCTTGTTTGACGGATCTTACATTCCAGCATCCCACATTTATTCTAGATTTTGCCTGTTTAATGACTATAGTGGGTTTTCCTAGATTTATGGCATGAAAAGGATTTTTCGACTTCGCCGCCATATTCGAAGTCGCGTCACCTGCCGGGAACGCCGTAGTATGGTTGGCTTGTTTACTTCTCGACACCCGCGCCAATACAGGGACCGCGTCGCTTGCCGGGGACGCCGTAGCCGTTACAACTTTTCTTCTAGGTCTCAGATCCATCGATGTTTCTTGGGAATAGAGTTGACCGCAAGGTCCCCAGTCTTGCGGGTCACCCGGAGCGCGTTTGCCACCAAAATCGCTCGGCGTGGAGATCAGTGGTGTTTACACCCTTCCACCGCTTTGGGGTGCGCTGACGGATTTCCTCTGCTGCCCAGGGACGGAAGATCGAGCCTCATTGCCTGTAACTACCATCACTGCCATGGAGGTATACAAGCTTAGCTTGACCTTTGATTCTCACCTGGAATCAGCAAGGGCTTCAGGAAGGGAGCAAGGGCTTCAACTGAATTGTATAAAACAAATATTATAAGCAGGAACGGTGAAAATTGATTACTATAATTAGTAAAGGCTAAATCAACTAAAATAAAAAAAATTGTATCAAAAATAATTTTCAAACCTACTTTTATCTACATATACACGAACAATTAAAAGTAATTTTTATTTTCCCACTTCTCTGAAGAACAATTTTTGCAACTAAAAATGATATTGTGAGGCATTCTTGACAGAATTTCTTTAATACTTCCTAATAATCATTTAGGGAGGGGAAAGGGGGATTGTTGATACTGAATTATATGGTGTCGTAAAGATACTTGCATGGAAAAAAAATGCCATGACCACACCATGCTTTCTTCTTTAGCCTTTAATTTTTGTGTTTTTATTCGAGGTAGCAGAAATGAATTTATTTTAAATTTTTAGTGCGTTTGTAGACAAAAGCGTGTTTTATAAAGTGTATTTATCTATTTTTGTTTTCTTTCTAACATGCCATTATATTGTTTAAATTCGTAACAGTTTGTTATTTTAGTTACTCATAATCCCTCTATTTACTCTATGTCTCTTCAGAAATATCCTCCATATACCTTAATGTCGGCCTTAATTGCAACAATATTTCGCCCCTTCAAACTTTAATTACTAGCACAGTAACTAGTCCAATAGGAAAAACTATTTTTGGATTTGTCCAAAAATATAAAACATAAAAAACATATTTTAAAAGATATCTTCTTACGAAACAAATCCAAAAAAATACTTTAATGCTTGGACCGAACCATCGATCTTTTGAAATCTTGTTATTATCATGGCAACTAGTGAAAAATGAAAAAAGGGGTACTTATTATATATCAAGAAGTCCAAAATACAACAAAAAAAGAAAAAATATCTTGCCATAAAATTACTGAAAAATATTTTTCTTAAGATGGGTTAACAACAACAAAAAGTTGTGAAAAAATAAACTAAAACGTACGCTAGACCATATTTCTGTTACTTTGTAACTTACCATTTGAAACGGATACTCGCTGCTTCCATGTTTGAGGCTTTTGAGGTAATATTGGAGTGTTTTCTGGGAGGATGTTTACCAGGGCACAAAAATAGCTGAGGATGTTCCAAAATTTAGCCTGAGGTCTCCCTCGTGGCTGCTTCCATCCGTTGGCTGGAGGGTTGAAGACAATAGTGATTGTCACAGGAGTTTGTACATACATTCGGAGCAGATGACTGAACAACTGGAGAGCTCAAATAGCTAGTTGCTGCGAGATGGGTAGCTGAACAATCAGCGATAATAGTTTTGCGTTTGGCACTAAGTCATGCCACTCTAGATTCTCAATTCTCTCAAGGTGCTTTGCTTACACTACGTCATCTCACCCGAGATAAAAAATACAGGTCAAGTTCCCCTTTCAGAAAGAAGGACTTAAGTCACAGACGAATTGTAGATATTCGTGTTTTTTTTTGCGGCTGATGTTCAGCTTTGACCACACAACAAAACTCAAAATCCATGACTGATGATGTTCCTTGCTCAGTGTTCAAAATTACTCCATTTCTTCGGTTGTATTTTTGGCGGGGTGGTACCTTTTTTTTGCAATACAATTGCACCTGCTAGTTGTACTCCTACTAGGCGCATGCTATGCGCAATGTGCTTGCTTTTTTATATTTTTTACGACCAATATTAAAAATTTGTTCCTTTTTTAAAGCGTCGATTTTGGTGCAATTTATATTTTTTTTATATGTAACATCATTGCACATACTAGATGCAACCCCACTCGGCGCGCGGTATGCGCAATGACCTTACTTTTTTCTATTTCTATGCTAAAGGTTCAAAATTCTTAGGTTTTATCAGATGTATTTTTGGTGTGCTGGGTACTTTTTCTTTTACATGCAGTATCATCCACTAGTCAAAGTCTTACAAGCTGCGTGCTGGGCACAATACGCCTACTATTTCTAGTTCTATGATCAATGTGAGTGAGTAAGCAGGTTTTAAAAGGGTGATGTATTCCCATAGAAGTTTAAAAACTTCGTATTTGCTGTTAATCTATTAACTTGATAAAACCCCTTTTCTATGAAAAAAAAAATCAAAATTCCTGATTTTTTTTTCAGTCGTATTCTTTGGTTTACTGGGTATTATTTGTATACCTAAGATTATTGCGCCTACTATATGCAAGTCTACTAGGCGCAACGTGCCTACGTCTTTATGTTTTATAATCAATGGACAATATTAATTCCATTTTTAAAAGTATTGTTTAGGGAGTGATGTGCAACTTTTTTCTATACGTAGCATCACTTCGCCCCCTATGCACAGTCTGACTCAACGCATGTCATGTCCAATGAGCCTAATGTTTTTTATTTTTATGCTCAATGTCCAAAATTTCTACCTTTTATCAGCTGTATTTTGACGTGCTGAGTACCTTTTTTCATGCAGCATCACTGTGTTTACTAATCGGAATCCCATAATGTGCATACTAGGCACAAAGTGACTACTTGTTTTTAGTTCTATGATTATTGCTCAAAATTTCTTCGTCTTTTTTATTTGTAATTTTTGTCCTATCCATTTTTACTTATAACACTATTACGCCTAGTAGGTACAAATTTTGAATTCAAAATCCTTTTTTTATACGTGCTTTTGGCTTGCTGAATATATTTTTTACATGTAACATAATGTTTTTTGTTTTAATTGTAACATTAATGTTCAAAATTCCTTCTTTTTTTCAGTTGTATTTTTGGCGTGCTGGGTGCCATTTTTTACATGTAACATCATGGATGCCATCTGCACAAAGATGAAAAAAGACTGCTCACCTGGAATTATTGCATTTCATTTTACGACATGGCTTGGGTATATAAATTCATCATTAAATCCTGTAATTTACACAATTTTTAATATGGAATTCAGAAAAGCATTTAAGCGGTTATTATACTCATGTGAGTAATTATCATATCAGTTTGTCCTTAAAATGGTTTTTGATTTGTTATATATTCTCTATCTGATAATAAAATATTACATATTTTATATGCGTTCTGTGTTAAGTTTAGCCTAAGAGGATTATTCTGAATCTTATCTATTTTATAGTTATTCTAAGCATTTAAAAACTTTGTATTGTCCGACTCTAATACCTTAAAGTATCAAGGACATCAAAGGAAAAACCTTTTTGGCCTCCTGGACCTATCTTAGACAGGGTTGCCAACAGCAGACGTCTAAAAAGAGTGCAAAATCAAGGTAAAAAAAAGAGTGGTTTTTGCTCAAAAAGAGTGCGAGTAAAAAAAATCAGGGGACATGCCATCTTCCCCTCTTTCGCATCCCTTCTGAGGTTAAAAAAAAGAGTGCATTTAGCAAGAAAAGTGTGCAAGTTGGCAACCCTGCTCCTTGGATTATTTGTCCTTCTGACGAAGTTTCCAACTACTGACGTTTAAAGCGGATGAAAACTAACACCCAAAGAGAGTGATCACTCTTCTGCAGTAATTCTGAGATAAAAAAAAGGTGCATTTCACACGAAAAGTGTACAAGTTGGCAACCCTGATCCTAGATCCATTTATACCTGAAAAGGGGGACTTTCTAAGATTTTTCTTCTTTTTTTCCATAATCACGAAGTTTTAAAGCAGTATTACATTTTGAAAGTGTTACCATTTTTAACAGGGAAATAAATAAGAAAAAAAAAATGTTAATTGTGGTAACACTTTGTCTGTAAAATCCCCAACCTGTTGATTCCCAAAAACAACCTTCAAAGAAAAGTTGTTTGGTACCATTTGTTTTTAGCTTTTTTGCTGGAGAAATCCTGATCAAACAAACACAACTTAAAAACAATAGGGAAATTTTTTCCAAGACAGTGCAATTTAAATCGGTGAATATTTCGGCCCCATGTCCAAGGGCCGTCTTCAGCACAACATTAAAGAAAAAATATATATAAAGACAAACTTAAATTAAAATACGAAGTTTAAAACTAAAAATGCTTCTTAAAAAACGCTTTTAAAAAACCTTTAAAACAGCCCCAGTATCCTTANTAAGGATACTGGGGCTGTTTTAAAGGTTTTTTAAAAGCGTTTTTTAAAAAGCATTTTTAGTTTTAAATTTCGTATTTTAATGTAAGTTTGTTTTTATATATATTTTTTCTTTAATGTTGTGCTGAAGACGGCCCTTGGACATAGGGCCGAAATATTCACCGATTTAAATTGCACTGTCTTGGAAAAAAATTTCCCTATTGTTTTTAAATTGAATTTGTTTGATATGGAAAGGCAGTGTGGTCTTCGTCAATATTTAAGAAATCCTGAGGTCAGGGGTTCGAGTCCTGGTGGCGCTGGTTATTTGATTTGGAACTGGGGTCAATGGTGTAACCCTGTTAGCTCAGCCAGAGTCGACCCAGCTTCAAATGGGTACCTGGATAAATCTGGGGGGAAAACACGGGAAGTGTCGGATGATTTGCCCCCAACCAAGTATTGCACTCCCGGCCGAAGGCATTGAATCAGGAGATCGGTAACTGCGCAACGCAGATCTTTGGTCAGCATGCGATAAAGTTTTTTTCTTTTTTTGCCGGCTCTTCACTCACGTTTTTTTTTAATTTGGCACCCGCTGCTGTCAAAAAAGCATAGCTACATATGAGGTTTTTTCATGGAAGATTCAATTCCCAATTTTCTTAATTTGTTGAGATATATATTTGATCTCGCAAGTTTTCACTAAAAACAATCAGATTTCATTTTGAATATAGTACTTTAATAAGTACTTTAAAGTTACCCTAGTACTTTAATAAGGTGGAACCTTTTTTGAAGAGAAAGATAGAGGGGACAAGAGAGAGAAAGCTTATAAGCCTCATTTCATTTAAAAATAAAAAAAATATTAACTTTAACTGATCTTCTAGAGAGCCAGCCTAACAAGCATCATTAGATTAAAAAAAAAAACTTCAGTGCAAACTTTAAGCAGAAAAAAGAACCAACATGGTAGAAACCAATTTATTTTGCAGTATTCTTAGTTTTTATATCTTGACTAAGATACCCAATTAGTATAAAGCTATATTTATTCTCTGGATTTTTTTTAACATTACTAAAAAAAGAAAGAAAAAGCTTCTAAACTAGGGTTTCTATTCCGTATACGTCGTTATGTTTTGGCAAGGCATTTCTTTGCTAAAGGCTAGCGATAATTATAGGCAGTCAGAATTTTTCATTGAATTTTTTAACCAATCAGAAAATTCTATGAACAATCTGACTGGCTCAAATTAGCGCTAGCTAAATCTTGGCATTAGTAAAGCCTAATTGTGAATGAGCCTGAGGTATATATCTTCGCTGTTTATATTTTTAAACTTCTGGAATAATTACTAAAAAGCCGTTCTCTCAGCTGCATTCAAAGGGTGGGTACCCACTCCGCAGTCTCTCGCTCTTTACACTTAAATTTTATACTGCCTTCAGAATGCTGCTTATTCCAGTTCAACAGCCTTTGTGTTTGAGTCGTCGTTCTTAAAGAATTGAGACGAAATAATGATAATATTTTTTATGTTAACTTACAGAAACATGATTGTTAATAAATTTAAATCTAAAAATGTTAGTCAAGTAAAACGTCACCCCTTGATTTACTTCTTCGGTACTAACCGATCTTAATTTCAACTGAGTCACACTTAGTATTTTCCAAAACCACCGTCCTAAAAACCAAGTGAATCACTCAAGAAACTGCTCTCGCAGCCCAACCCTTAGAGAACGTAGCTGGCTGCTGTTATTAATACAAATCCTTAGCCCCCCCCCCTCCCGCCACTGCAATCTACATAGATACACGCTGCAAGAACAAGCTTGAACCGGTCTGCAGTAGGACAAATAGTAGTAGTGCTACTACTACTACTAATAACTCATCGCAGCACCAAGCCGCCTGAGGCCAACATAGCTACACACGCTCCTCCACCCCAATATATTCAAAGCCTCTCTTTTTACACCCGCCCACGAAGTTCCCATTTCCTTTAGATCTTTCTTTATGACGTCCTCCCACCCCAGACGAGGACGACCTGCTTTCCGTTTAGCTCTAGACGGTTGGCCGAAAAGAACCATCTTCGGCAATCTATCATCCTTCATCCGCACAGCTTGCCCTAGCCACCAGTAGAAAGGCCTCATGAGCTCGTGACGGGCACCCCTGCTGCCATCTACAATTTAGTTTAATACTGACGGGGCACTAAATAAGGGCATGGAATCCCCAGGGAGAATGATTGCATAATCGAAGTGGGTCAATGACCTAAATTTCCAAAGGTCGATTTATTTGATGTTGTTGTTTTGGCCAAGTGCATGCTCGGGGTGAATGTTAAGATTCAATGACCTCAATTCCCCTTTCGTGAATCAATAATTCCCCTTAGAAACAACAAATTAATTCCCCTTTCTTGACAAATCAATCAACCATGACATCATCTGTCAGACATTCAAAAACTTCGCCCAGAAACAATTCTCCAGGAATAGACCCAAGACATTAATGAACTTCGCCACGGAAACAATTCTACTGGTCGAAGTCCAAAGATATTAATAAACTTCGCCATGGAAATAATTCTCCAAGAAACATCATAGCGATGAAGAGATTAACGCGTGAAAGGGTTTCCCAGTAATTTGAAATGTGACAGCGCAGGGATGCCAAAAACAAAAGGAACACGCATAAATTACGTTTAGGGGTTATTTGGGCGAAAGCGTTTTAGACATTTTAGGGAATTATTTCGGCGAAACAGTTAGAGACATTTTAAAAGATGATTTTAGAAGATGTTTTAGAAGAGGATTTGAGGGTGAGACTCTGTGGTCTTTATAATGCACAAGTTCCATTTGAACAGTGTCGTGAGGTCCCTACCCCAACCCAAAAGGGCTCCGATCCCCCTACCCCAACCCCGAAGGAAGCCCCCGGTCCCCAAAGGTCCCCCGGGCTCCCAAAGGACCACCCGGCCCTCAAGGGCCCCCAAGACCCCCAAAGGCCCTCGCCGGGCCCCCAAAGAGTCCCCTCCCCATTTTGTTAATACTTTTTTATGCACTTTATTATAATTTTTCAGAACAAGTTCCTTTCTTTATGTCATTCCTTAACCCATTTTTACAAGTTGAAGTACCCATCCTTTTCACCCACAACTTTACTTTACAGCTTTTTGGTTACCTCAACACCAAGCAATAGTTTTCAAAAGACATTTCAGAGCAACTTACTTACTTTACTTAATGTTCCCTTCTAAACCCATTTTCCAACTTGAAGTACCTGTCCTTTTCACCCACAACTTTACTTTACAGCTTTTTGGATACCTCAACACCAAGAAATACCTTTCAAAAGACATTTCAGAGAAAGTTCATTTCTTAATGTCCCTCCTAAACCTATTTTACAAATTGAAGTACCCATCTTTTTCACCCACAAATATACTTTACAGCTTTTTGGATACCTCAACACCAAGAAATACCTTTCAAAAAGCATTTCAGAGCAACTTCTTTTCTTAATGTCCCTTCTAAGCCCATTTTCCAACTTGAAGTACCTGTCCTTTTCACCCACACCTTTACTTTATGACTTTTTGGATATCTCAACACCAAGAAATACTTTTCAAAAGACATTTCAGAGCAAGTTCTTTACGTGATGTCCCTCCTAAACCCATTTTCCAACTTGAAGCATCCATCCTTTTCACCCAGAACTTTACTTTACAGCTTTTTGGATACCTCAACACCAAGAAATACCTTTCAAAAGGCATTTCAGAGCAAGTTCCTTTCTTAATGTCCCTTCTAAGCCCATTTTCCAACTAGAAGCTTCCTTCCTTTTCACCCACAACTTTACTTTACAGCTTTTTGGTTACCTCAACACCAAGAAATACCTTTAAAAAGGCATTTCAGAGCAAGTTCCTTTCTTAATGTCCATTCTAAACTCATTTTCCAACTTGAAGTACCCATCCTTTTCACCCACAACTTTACTTTACAGCTTTTGGATACCTCAACACCAAGAAATACTTTTCAAAAGACATTTCAGAGCAAGTTCCTTTCTTAATGTTATTCCTTAACCCATTTTTACAAGTTGAAGTACCAATCCTTTCACCACAACTTTACTTTACAGCTTTTTGGATACCTCAACACCAAGAAATGCCTTTCAAAAAGAATTTCAGAGCAACTTCTTTTCTTAATGTCCCTTCTAAATCCATTTTCCAACTTGAAGTACCCATCCTTTTCACCCACAATTTTACTTTATGACTTTTTGAATAACTCAACACCAAGAAATACTTTTCAAAAGACATTTCAGAGCAAGTTCTTTACGTAATGTCCCTCCTAAACCCATTTTACAAGTTGAAGTACCCATCCTTTTCACTCACAACTATACTTTACAGCTTTTTGGATACATCAACACCAAGAAATATCTTTCAAAGGGCATTTCAGAGCAAGTTCCTTTCTTAATGTCCCTTCTAAGCCCATTTTCCAACTTGAAGTACCCATCCTTTTCACCCACAACTTTACTTTACAGCTTTTTGGTTACCTCAACACCAAGAAATACCTTTCAAAAGGCATTTCAGACCAAGTTCCTTTCTTAATGTCCCTTCTAAAACCATTTTACAACTTGAAGTACTCATCCTTTTCACCCACAACTTTACTTTACAGTTTTTTGGATACCTCAACACCAAGAAATACTTTTCAAAAGCCATTTCAGAGCAATTTCCTTTCTTAATGTCCCTTCTAAACCCATTCTACAACTTGAAGTACCCTTCCTTTTCACCCACAACTTTACTTTACAGCTTTTTGGATACTCCAACACCAAGAAATACCTTTCAAAAGGCATTTCAGAGCAAGTTCCTTACGTAATGTCCCTCCTAAACCCATTTTCCAACTTGAAACATCCTTCCTTTTCACCCACAACTTTACTTTACAGCTTTTTGGATACCTCAACACCAAGAAATACCTTTCAAAAGGCATTTCAGAGCAAGTTCCTTTCTTAATGGCCCTCCTAAACCCATTTTACAAGTTGAAGCATCCTTCCTTTTCACTCAGAACTTAACTTTACAGCTTTTTGGATACCTCAACACCAAGAAATACCTTTCAAAAGACATTTCAGAGCAACTTCCTTTGTTAATGTCCCTTCTAAACCCATTTTCCAAGTTGAAGTACCCATCTTTTTCACCCACAACTTTACTTTACAGCTTTTTCGGATACCTCAACACCAATAAATACCTTTCAAAAGGCATTTCAGAGCAAGTTCCTTTCTTAATGTCCCTTCTAAACCCATTTCCAACTTGAAGTACCCATCCTTTTCACCCACAACTATACTTTTTAGCTTTTTGGGTACCTCAACACCAAGAAATACTTTTCAAAAGGCATTTCAGAGCAAGTTCCTTTCTTAATGTCCCTTCTAAACCCATTTTACAAGTTGAAGTACCTATCCTTTTTCACCCACAACTTTACTTTACAGCTTTTTGGATACCTCAACACCAGGAAATACTTTTCAAGACATTTCAGAGCAAGATCCTTTCTTAGTGTCTCTCCTAAACCCATTTTGTCCAAGTTGAAGTACCCATTCTTTTCACCCACAACTTTACTTCACAGCTTTTTAGATACCTCAACACCAAGAAATACCTTTCAAAAGGCATTTCAGAGCAGGTTCCTTTCTTAATGTCCCTTCTAAACCTATTTTCCAACTTGAAGTACCCATCCTTTTCACCCAAAACTTTACTTTACAGCTTTTTGGATACCTCAACACCGAGAAATAC
>JAQQPU010001119.1:0-22210 GCA_029168905.1 Artemia sp. Kazakhstan ARC1039 | reverse complement strand
GGGGGGGGGGGGGCTAGTTGTCCTCTAATCACTTTCGACTATTAAAAAGGGCACTATCCCTTGAATTTCCAATCGAATGAGCCTTTTTTTAAGTTTCTACCACAACACCTTCTATAAAAACCTTATATGATCCTAGGGCATAACTTAAAACCCTTACCCTGACGGTTTTAGGGGAGTGTCTTCCTCAAAAACATATGTTCTATCTGGAAATCAACTACGCTGAACAAAATGGCTATCTCAAAATTTTGATTGGATGAGTTTGGGGAAATGATCGGCGGGGGGGGAGGCTAGTTACCCTCAAATCACTTTCGACTATTAAAAAGGGCACTAGCCCTTTGAATTTCCAATCAAATGAGCCTGTTTTGAAGTTTCTACGACAATGCCTTCTATAAAAACCTTATATGCCCCCAGAGCATAACTTAAAACCCTTGCCCTGAGGGTTGTGGGGGAGTGTCCTCCTCAAAAATATTTTTCTATTTGGAAATCAACTGCGCTGAACAAAATGGCTATGTCAAAATTTTGATGGGATGTGTTTGGGGCCCGCATGGGCGCGGGGGCGGGGGGGGGGCTGCCCTCCAATCATTTTCGAATATTAAAAAGTGCACTAGAACTCTCGATTTCCAATCGAATGAGCCCCCTTTGAAGTTTCTACGACGACCCGTTCCATATGAACTGCCTTCGAGAAAAAAAATAATTATAAATAAATAATAAAACATTGGAGCCGTATGGCCTTTACTTTGGGCAACGTACAGCGTTGCCTCTGATACTACCAAGGTAAGTAAAGCTGCCCACCTGATCAATCTTTTCATTACCCAACGTCACCTTTTCATCTTCACTTATTCCTAGCCTTAGTGACTTAGTCTTCTTAACATTAATTTTCATACCTATTCTAGAGCCCTGAAATCGCGAAACCTCTAAAACTTCATTCATGTTGCTCACACTTTCATCTAGGATGCTGAAATCATCAGCATAATCTAAGTCCAGGAGACTTTTTCCTCCCCATTTTATTCCGTGGTCTGCATTGCCTTTCCTGTGATCCTCAAGACAAAGTCCATCAAAATAATCCATATAAAGGTGTATAGGACACAACCCTGCTTAACTCCTGATTTAATACAAAACCAGCTGCTAACCTCATTTCCTACCTTAACCGCAGCAGTGATATTCTCGTACATTTCACTAGTCACTTTAATGTATTTGTCGGGTATACCTTAAAAGGATAAAACTTTTACTAAAGCTCTTCTATCAACAGAATCGAACGCTTGCTCATAATCTATAAAACTGAGGACCAAAGGTGTTTGAAAATTCAGGCACTTCTCAATTATTAGCCTGAGAGCGAAAATTCGGTCGACAAATCCTCTACCTTTTCTAAAACCGCACTGTTCTTCTCTTAAAAATTTGTCTACGGCATCTCTCCGTCTAAAACGTATCATATTACTAAGTAATTTACTACCTATAGAGACCAGACTAATGCCTCGATAATTATCACACTCACTTTTATCACCTTTCTTTGAAAGTGGCTTAAATAAGGTTTTCCTAAAATCCTTAGGTACTTCCCCTTTTTCAAAAATCATATTCACAATCTTCAGTAACTTATTTCTAACCTCAGAGCCACCATGTTTAGGGAACTCATTTACCACCCTATCAGCACCTGGAGCCTTATTATTTTTTAATCTTTTTAGTACTGATGATAATTCCTACTCACAAAACCGAACATTCGAATGAAAGTTCCGTTTTGCTAGCCGATACTTACCTCATACGTTGGTACATCTATTAACGAAAGCTTCTCTGGTTTTGCAATACAAAGACGGGGTCAAGTCAAAACAATTCCTCCGAAAAGCCAATGTTTCCACAACTATCCAGTCCCTCTCCATGGCCAACTCAGACCAGTTTCTGTTTTGAACTAAATCCCTTATAATTCCTTAACTCTCTATGAGCGAGGGAGGGACTCTATGTACCAACGTATGAGGTAAGTATCGGCTAGCCAAACTGAACTTCCATTTGAAAGTTCGGTTTTTGGCGTCGCCATTACCTCATACGTTGGTACATCTATTAACGAAAGCTTAGATTCCAACCGATTTGGTGGTGGGTTCATAAATCAACTAATATAAAATATTAGTTTCAAAATCAAGTATTCAAATGTATGAACTGTAAAACTGTCTGAACCGCAACAAAATGTAGAGCATCGGTTCGATCTTCTATTTCATGAAGATAGTTTTGTCTGGGAGCAGACTCCGAAGACCAGCCAGCAGTACTCATTATATCAGCAAGTGGTACTGAATTTGATAGCACCCATGACGCCACCGTGGATCTTCTGTCATGTGCTTTCCCTTTTCTACGCTCTTCTTTTGCTTCCTCGTATGCCATAGTTATGGCCTGCTTTATCCAAGAAGAAATGGTTCCAGCTGCCACCTCTCGTGGTGCTGTTTTAGAAAAAGGAATGAAGAACCTTTTTCTCCCTTTTCTGACCGCCACGTTAGCTGTTCGCTGTGCGTAGGCCGATAGTATTCTCAATGGAAACAAAGCTGGATTTACATCTAGCGCGGGAAGAAGGATAGGAGAAGGTATCTCATGAGGCTTCACGGTTTTGGGTCTAAACGAAGGGAGAAACCTGAGAGTTACTGAATTATCCGAAAATTGTGCTGTACTGAAGGACAAGGCATGAATTTCACTCCTTCGACGACCAGATGCGATGGCAGTAATGAATACTGTCTTAAGATTAAGATCTTTCATGTCAATATTCCACAAGTCAAGAAATCGTGAAGTTCTAAAATACCTTGGAACAAGGCCAAGATCCCAGGCAGGAATATCATGTTGTGTCCGTGGTGAATCGTGCCAAAAATCTGTATCATTTTCGTAAAACAAGTATCTTTGCTGATATCTGTTCCTGTACCTAGAGCTAGCGTTCCGCATATTGCTGCTTTATAACCTTCTATCGTTGATGGTGCGATGTTTCAACCAGTCTTTAGATATATCATAAATTTGGCAACTGTCTGAGTACTGGTTGCGAGGGGATTAATCTTCCTTTCACTACCCCAACCTACGAACACTTGCCATTTTCCATTGAACATTTCAATGGTAGATCGTCACTGGGCCGGGCAATTGCACGGGCTGATTCTTTAGAAAAACCTCTCTTTTCGAGTCCATGCTCGTTATCTTCCAGCCGTGTAAATTTAGATTCCTTAGTGCTGGGTGGCGAAGTCGACCTTGCTGGAGGATATCTGACTAATCTCCGAGGGTATAGACAAGTCTACTAGCAGGTTGAGAAGATTCGTGTACCAGGCTCGGCGAGGCCATCGCGGAGCAATTAGCGTAATTGGGCAGTTCAGAGACTTTCTTACCTTCTGCAGAACCTTTGGGATCAGGGCAAAAGGAGGGAAGGCATAGCTGTGTTTGTTCGACCAATCGTGAACTAGGGCATCTGCGCCGATCGCAAGAGAATCTGAAACTGGTGAGAAATATACGTCGATCTTCCGGTTCAATCGAGTTGCAAATAGATGGACTTCTGGCAGTCCATACTCTTTTGACAGGGCTCTGGAGACACTCTTGTTGAGACTCCATTCCGTGGGCAGACCTTTTCCTTCTCGTGACAGTGTGTCGGCAACTAGATTCAGTGACCCGGCTATGTGTCTTGCCCTCAAGTGAACATTCAGGGCCATCGTAATCTCGAAGAGCTTTATTGGTTCCTCCTCTAGGGAGAAAGAACAGGTTCCGATATCTTTGTTTATGTAATTGACTACAGTCGAGTTGTCCGTCACTACCATGACTACCTCGTTTCTTAGCTCCTCCGCAAAGGCTTTGATTGTGTTGGCTACGCCTCTCATCTCGAGACAATTTATATGAAGAGATTTCTCTTCTGGAGACCAAGTCCCCGAAGTGTCTTGATGTGGGTCCTCTAGATAGCCACCCTGCCCGTAGGTTGAGCTGTCGGTGGATATTGTTTTGGAAACAATAGGGGGCTTGAGAGGAAAGTCTTGACTCAGCCAATCTTTGTTCAGCCACGGTGAAAATGCATCTTTAATCTCTGTCGTAATTAGGATGTTTAAATGTATGTTGTTCCAAGACTTGTCCCACAATCTGAGCATTAGTAAATGACATTTCCTGAGATGTAGTCTGTTGAAAGGAATTGCTCTTGAGCCAGCATTGATGAATCCAATCAGCTTCATCAGTTGCCTTATTGAGGTATGCGATTTTTCCAGAGCTGTCTTGATTGCATGTATCAAGTTCTGAATCTTTTCCGGGGTTAGGTACACCCTCTTTACCTCCAGGTCTACCAGAAACCCGAGAAATATGATCCATCGCATAGGTTTCAATTCTGATCTCTCGCTCAGCATGAACCCAAGTCTGTGCAGGAGAATCATCTGATTTCTCGCTCAGCATGAACCCAAGTCTGAGCTGAAGAATCATAATGGTCTTTACATTTTTCTGTACTAATGACTTTTGATAATTGTGCAGAATCTATTTCTTCATGTAAGCATGCAATTGGATGGTTTGAAGATGGCCATAGCTCACGATGGCACTTTGAACTGATAGATTTTGTTTTTGAAAGTGAACACTAACCTCATTCTATGAGTTAGGTCCTTAAAGTCGGCGGTAAACATGAAATACTTTCCAGAGATAATAATTTTGAGTACGCTCTAGAAAGAACATTTGAAAGATGCTGCTGACATCTATTAACAGAACCCAAGAACTTTATCAGTTTTTGGGATAGTGTCAGCAGAAACGTTCTCTGCCTTTAACATCTTTATGACAGTACCTAACGTGAGGTCACTGTATCATAGCATGCTCAGAGTCACTTGTTTGGAAGAATCTAAGGCCAAGAATGACTTTCTGTCAACTGATATGAACTTTATGTCCTCAACTTATCCAGTTGATCGTAACAAAATGAACTTTGGGTTTACGCGTGGTGTCTGTGAAGCTGAAAATGCGTCTTGACATTTGTAAGCTCTCGCTCGGTCCGGGATGCCGAAAGGGTCAAAGAAGTACTACGTTTTGAAACGATATTTTCTTCAATATTATAATTATATACTGTTATCCAGCTAGCATAGCATATTTGTAATTGAACTCTTGAAGTAAATTCAACTCTAATCACCAGAAAAACTTATCTCATGCCAGAACAGACCTATAGGTCAGCGCTGTAGTCGTTACAATACTATGCAATGACGGTACGTACGTCCAAGGCGTCGTGACCTTGTATAATTGCGGTCTGTATTTCCAAAGCATTATGACCTTATGTAATGAGGGTCTCTACTCCCAAGGCGTTATGACCTTATGTAATGGTTGCCTGTACACCCAAGTTGTTATTACCTTGTGTAATGCTGGTCTGTATGCGCAAGGCGTTATGACCTTATTTAATGACGGTCTGTACACCCAAGGTGAATTGACCTTATGCAATAACGTCATGTACACCCAAGGTGTTGTGACCCTATGTAATGACGGTCTGTACACCCGAGGTGTTATGAACTTATGTAATGGTAGCCTGTACACCCAATGGTGTTATGACCTTATGTAATTCTGGTCTATACGCCCCAGGCGTTATGACCTTATATAATGACGTTCTGTATACCCTTTATGTAATGAGTAATATACCATACCATAAATATTGGGTTTAACACACCCAAATGATTAAAATACGAATAATTACAAATAAGACACAAAAATTCACTTCTGTGATGTTTTGGTTCATGATTTTTGCATACCACCAGGGTTGCCAGCTGTCATTATCTAAAAAGGGGTAAAAACTAAGGAAAAAGGGGTAAACTTTACTCAAAGAGTGCAAATCCAAAACAAAGAATTGCACGCGCCTGTGCTTTCGCTCGGCCCGGTATGTCGAGAGGATCAAAGAAAGTGCCACGTTCTGAGAGTCAATTATTCTTTGTTGTTGACTGCAGTTGTTCTGAGCACTGCTTGATGAAGTTTTTCAGTATTGGGGAGAAAGGTAACGTGATAAGCTGTTTTCTCTTGAAATGGCTCAGTTGCCAAAACCAGCTCTGCCGCCGAGCGAGGTTGTTGGACGGTAATGGTAGGCCTGGGGCAAATGGTGTCACCCAGTACTTCGTATACAAGGTCCAGCGACACTGCCAAAGAGACCTTGTCATCTGTTCCGGGATCGATGTCTACCATCGACTGCTCGTCATCGAAATGCAAAGAATAATTGTCCTCATTCTCAGAATTGCCATCACCTATATCTTCTCGGTCTCTCGAGACCGTTGTTGAGGGGCTCTCACCCTTGTTAGTGTTGGAGGTAGGGTCACGGTCGGAAAAGGATCTTCCATCATTTTGTAAACAAACAATCTGTGACTTCATATTTTTCATTTCATCCTGTAGTGATTATTTAAACAATTACAATATTATAAATACATAATTTTATCCAACTATAAACTCTTTATAATTAGATGCTGGGCCTAATCTGAGCTGCAATCTCCAGACCAACTTATCCCTTGCCAGAAGGCCTATAACACCGTAGGCGTTATAACCTTGTGTAATGGTGGTCTGTACGCCCTAAAAGTTACGACCTTATGTAATGACGGCCTATACGCCCTAGGTGTTATGACCTTATGTAATGACGGCATGTACGCCCTAGGTGTTATGACCTTATGTTATGACGGCCTATACGCCCTAGGCGTTATGACCTTATGTAATGACGGCCTGTACCCCCTAGGCGTTATGACCTTATGTAATGACAGCCTATACGCCCTAGGCGTTATGACCTTATGTAATGACGGCCTGTACGCCCTAGGTGTTATGACCTTATGTAATGACGGCCTATACGCCCTAGGCGTTATGACCTTATGTAATGACGGCATGTACGCCCTAGGCGTTATGACCTTATGTAATGACGGTCTATACGGCCAAGCTTGTGTAACTTATAAAATATAAACTTATGAAAGGTATTATCCATACCCAAATACTGGATTTACTGCAGCTAAACCATTAAAATACAAATAATTATCTGGCCTACTAAACACCAGGCCTAGAATAAAAGTAGATATTTATATAAATATAGATAAATATGTTAAAAATGTGTATATGTTTCCTATGTAGGAAACATAGGAGAAACATTTTTGAAGTTCATCTATGCATTTTAAAAACGCATAAGAGTCTATATTATCAAAGTTTGGATTAACAATAGAGTTTAAAACGAAAAGGTTGCAAATTTTACATAATACGGTTTTAAATCTTTTCAACATTTGATTTGACCATTTAGTGGCACAAAAATGAACAAAAGAAAGACTCGTGGAGCAGTCTTTTAAGGCACTAAAAATCAAATCAAAAATTGAATTTTTATATACAATGTCGCAATAGTGTCCTGGATATCTCTATTGAAGAAGGTATAATCATTAGCAAACATTACGCATATTCCTAAAAAGATGTTGTGAATAATTGTGCAATACGCATGCTGGGAGGGAAGGAATTTCCCCTCCTATTACACAAATATTTTGAGTATAAACTCTTTTCTTCTTTACTAATAAAAAATATTTTATATGTTGAATTAAAACCAAGAAACTACCTTGGATAGTGTCTATCCTTGTAACCCCTTGTTCCACAAAACAGAAACTGTTCTGAGTTGGCCATGGAGAGGGACTGGATAGTTGTGGAAACGTTTGTTTTTCGGAGGAATTGTGGTGTCTTGACCCCGTCTTTGTATTGCAAAACCGGAGAAGCTTTCGTTAATAGATGTGCCAAGGTATGAGGTAATGGCGACGCCAAACAAATCTTCCTTCACATCTAAGGTAACACAAACTTTTTCATTTTCCTCTGTATCTTTTCCTGCAACTCTATCTTGGTTAAGCAAATTTTCAAAATGTTCGGCCCCTCTCTATTCAGTTTTTTCCTTATCGCAAATTACGGCCCTATTCCTATCTTTAAATGGGCCAAGTCCGGATTGACTACTCTTTCTCAATTTGCTAACATGCCAGTACAATATTTTACTATTATGCCGTCTAACTGCATTTTCCACATCCTCGGCAATTTTATCCATGGCCTCCACTTCACATCTCCTTAGTTTATATTTTAATGCTTTCTCCACTTTCTTTACATTCCTTTTGTTTTCATATGATCTATCACTCAGATAATTCTTGTACAAGTCTTTTGTCCTTTCTATTAAACATAAAGCTTTTTCACTAATATTCTTAGCAGCAGTTCTAGCTTTCTTATCTAAGACACCTTCAGCAACTTCACAAATTATTTTTTAAGATTACTCCAACCATCTTCCACATTATCAAATTTTAAACTCTTAAGATTAGTTTTCAACTGTTCCTGAAAAGTTTCTCTCAAATTCTCATCCTGGAGCCTACCAACATCATAACTTCCCGGGAGGTAGTTACCCTTCCGATATTTCAGCTTTAAAATAACCCTTGACACTACTAGATGGTGATCTTTACTTTTAACATCAATATGACACTCCTATATACCCTAGTATCTTGTATTGATCCTGCCAGTCTTTGGTTTACTATAACATAATCAATAAGGTTTGTTTTTCTAGCATCAGGTGAATACCATGTTTACTTATGAGCCATTTTATGACCAAACACCGTATTGGTTATAACTAGATTGCTATACCTACAAAATTGCAAAAGTCTGTATCCATTACTGTTTTCTTTTCCTACACCAAATTTACCTAGGCTAGGATACAATCTATCCCTATTTCTACCGAAATAGGCGTTAAAATCACCCAGTAATAACATCATATTTCTACCTGGGACCCTGTCTATTTGCTCCTGTAACTGTAAGTAAAATTCATCTGAGTCACTAGTATCTCCGTCAGTCGGTTCTACAGGGGCGTATACTACTATAAAAGATACCCTGAACTTTTTAGTCATAAAATGAGCAATTAGTATTCTATTATTAATACCTTCCCAGCTTAAACAAGACTTAGCAGCTTCCTTATTCATCATGATCCCTACTCCCTGTCTATGTACCCCATCCTTCCTGCCTGAGTAAACAAATTCTATATCACCTAATTTGAAGCTTCCTACCCCTGGGATATGAGTTTCTGAAACTCCTAATAAATCCAGTTCGAATCGTCTGAATTCGTCAGTCAAAATTTCAATACGATAGTTTCACCTCAGGAAAAGCAATGATCTTGGATACCAGTACAGGACGGGGATCACATATCTTCTCAAGTCTACTCCGAAGTGCTTAAGCCGGCGTAGAAAAGGACAGTAAGAAGTCCCTGGAACCTCCATAAATGCAGGCTTTGTACAATCCATGGCCCCATCTTGGTCACAACATGGTTTTCAGCACTTGGCAATGCTCTTCTATCAACAAGAGTCGAGATCCTGCACGGACAATCTCAAACCTATTACCTCCAACTCATTATACATTCATGCCTACAAATAGTATGCTACTACGGGGATGGCAGCCCATAATAGATAAATTAGCTAGTAAGAGGTTTTTCAGCCCGAAGACGCCCGTCAAAACATACCAAGCCCAGAAGAATTGTTCTTTAGTCAGAATCCCGTGCGAGTGCTGTGTCGTTTACTAGGCTATAGTTTCCTCTTGGGGCGCCACTCCTCAAGTGGGAATAGTGTTGACCGCAAGGTCCCCAGTCTTTCAGGTACCCCGAAAGAGTTGAGGCAGCCCTTTGCAGAGGCCGTTGTCCATAGATCTGGATTTTACGCCCTGCCGCAGTTGTCCTCCTATAGAAGATCCTCCTGCGATGGTGTTCTGCATCACCATGCAATTTAACCCATTACTGGGAGAAGGTTTGTAACTCATGGGACTTGTGGACAAACAAGTGGACCCTTTTGAGTGTACCTTTGAGGGGCCTTCTTCCTGCTCCGCCTGTATTTATGACCCCGAGCGAGGGTGCCCCAGTTTCTATTATGGACCCCCAGGGACAAGGTCCCCCTTGGTCCGTGCCTCCTATGGAGGTACCCTATATATCTGTAGGGAGTTCCCCTATCGCCACCTGGGGACACGCTGAATGGCCTGGGGGAGACCAGGAATATAAAAATGAAATTAATTTAAAATATTATGGCCTGTCTGTTACAATCCTTTGTTCTCACTATTGCATGCAATACCGACAAAATAAGATCTTTAATAAGAATCCCCAGAATTTTAGCATTTGATTAACCAAACAGTTCATGGTAACGAACTGTGAGTAAGGAGCGATCCGGCTCAATAGTAACCGACAGTCTATTTACATTAATATCTATTGTATGTTTGTTTGCATTGATTGTTCACTTAATTTCCATTTGTTTTAAGTTTCATTTATACTTCAATAGCAAAACACTTTTTATTCGTTTTAAGCTTGATTTTCATGTTCAATCGAAGTATTACTCGCTTTAAGATCTATTTATTCATTTATATTATTACTTGTTGTATGTTTTTTCCTATGATTGTTTATTTAATTTCTGTTCGTTTTGCGTTTCATTTATTCTTTAATAGTAATTTCTGGTCGTTTTGAGTTTGAATTTTACCAGGTATTTGTATCTGCTGAGCTTAAGTTTGAAATGACCTTTACTTTTCTTTGAAAACTTATTTTTCGGAAAGTTTTTTTTAATTAATTTTTTTGGGTTTTTGATTGCAAAAAATTTCAAGTTTTTAAAAATTCGTTACTTCAAAATCAAACTTTAAAAAAAAAAAAAAATCAAATCTTCATCTAAGTATCAAAACTGGTATCAAAGTAACAATGTCAAAGTGAAAAAATTGTGCCCCCTCTGATATGAGCATTTATTCCTATTTTTACTACAGTGACAAACCGAGTTTAGTATTTATGATGTTGTAAAAGGCAGTGCAATTTAGTTGCAGCATTCTACCTTAAGGGGGTTCGATAACAAGAAGGATCAGCCTATCTCGTCCATTATAAAGTTTTTAGTTTGTGTGGCTAAACTATTTAGAATTGACTGGGTGGTCTTGCCGTAACTTGTAGAGCTTGGGTCAGCCATCCAAATAAACAGCAGGAAACTAAAAGTTGGCATCTATTTTCGCTGAAATGATAGGAAAACCATGTAGCTTCTTTTGTTTTGTGCTTGATATAGATATATGTATAAACTTATATCATAAGAAAGCGGAAATTTTGTTTTTTCGATCAAACGGAACGGAACTTTCTTTTAAAAATTCAGGAATGGATTGTCCCTAAAAACGTTTTAGTATACCTGCTAGGAAAATGCCTAAAATTACCTCAAATTAAATGTCACTTGATCAATTTGACAGCTCTTTGAATTTTCTGTGGTGCAACCCGCTTTAATTGAAAACTTTGCCGACAGAATTCGATTGTCTTTTCAATCCAGTTTCATAATCAAATCACAAATTCTCGACAGATTTCAATGATAAGTAGTCCCCAGGGAGATTTGCTAATGGACCCTTTGCCTTTGAGACAGTCAGCTGATGTTAAGGCTCACAAAAATGATGTTTGAAGTATCGAATCCTCTTAATTGCGATAGCTAGTTTTATAAAATGAACCTTGAACTCTAACTTTGAAGATTCAAAATTGTTCTGAGACATATAGAAATTGGAGTTGACAATATTGGAGTCATTGATGACAAAAAAACATGTTTTTGAACAAAATTGGAGTCATTTTGATATTGGAGTCATTGATGATAATTGCGTTAAACAAAAAATATGTGGAGCAATAAAAAGAAGAAAAGTGTCCCTTTGTAAAAATATGTCACCATTAATGGGTGTTTTCGACCCTTCAACTGTTTATATAAAAATCCAGATTGAAGAGCTTTGCTTGACTCTGATTTCAACTAGGTGGAACACGGTCGCTATTATGTAAACAAAAATCCCCTTGGACTTAGAGAAATACCTTTATAGATGATTTCATTGAAATTAGCGTTTTTGGTATTTTTGGTGAAAAAAATTTAAAATAAAGTCGCCACCTCATACATACTGAAAAATCCATTTTTCCCCTTCCAACCTAACTTTGTAAACTAACGCCACTTATGGGGGAGGGAGAACAATCACCCCGCGATCATAACGAGCTTTACAGACTAACATTAAGGTACGCAATTGGGGGGATTTTTTGGAAATATTCGATGACAGCCATACTTGTAAACACTGCCCCCTCGAAGGGTTTTGCTGGCATTCTTTTTGTAATCGTGCTCGTCAGTGGAGAAGGATTAGACACCTGCAAATACCTAACATTCTCAGTGCTTTTTTCTTAAAAATTGCTGTTTTAGACTTTTTTCTTAAATATTTCAAAGTTTAACAGATAAATTCATCTCTTCTGCAATCCTTAACTTCTTCTTTAACAACGAAGATTAATCATAGTCATGGGTGCTTATATATGCTTTAAATATACTTTTCTGAATTGCATTCAGGGTTGATATCTTTGCATATTATTTTCGTTTCTTCAACCGGAAAAGACTATTCTTGAAACTCTATTAACAGAACTTCGTCCGGAAAAACTCAACTGAAAAATGGTTGAACCAACTTAAAATTCAATTGAATTTTAAAAAATGCCAGTGAAAAATTGCATTTGAATGAAAGTTCTCAATTTGAAAATTCAGCCCATGTAAAAATTGACTTTTAAAGAAAAAATAATTTTATTTGAGTAAGGAACGACAAGTACGAATTTTAACAGGACAAAATCATTTGTCTTTGTTTGTTTATTGTATTCTTTGAAGTAAACTCCAAGGAAACTTTTGAACTTTTGAACTTTTGAAACAAGGAAGTTTTGTTTGCTTTCAAAAGACTGAATTCCTAGAGACGAGATTCTTGGTGAATAATTTATAGAATAAACTACTAAAGCAACACTTGCAATTCAACATACATACTCTAAAGTTAAAAAGATCATCAAAGTGTTCGTGGGAATTGACTGTAAGTTAGGAACAGTTCCTCACACTGATACTTAAAATAGTAAAACCGCTATGTTGACAGCAGTATATGAAAAAATGCCAAAAGGATTTGTATCTATATTCCTTTTAAATATACATAAGCTACTAAATCTTAAGCTACCTATCACAGCATACTAGCATATTAAAATTTGTTTAATTTTTAAAATAATTTATTCCAGGAAAATTGTGATTTTTTGTATCATTTTTCGGTTAGTATTTTTGCAAGCCTACTAGTATGTGCCTTCGAAATTGCACCCTTCACAAAAGTCTTTACATTGCACAGAGAGTCACCGTAAATCATAGGAAGCGCAGTCGCGCTGCCCAATTAAAGAACGATGTTGGCACAATGTATTTTTTTTTTCATACCAGGGCACTTCGTATCGAAGGAGTTGTCGCAAAAACTTCGAGAAGGGCTCATTCGTCTGAAAATTGGAATGGCTAGTGCCCTTTTTAATAGTCGAAAGTGATTGGAAGGCAGCTAAAACCCCTTCCACGCCCACCATTTCTCCAAACATATCCAATCAAAATTATGAGATAGCCATTTTGTTCAGCGTAGTTCATTTCCAGATAGAAATTATCTTTTTACAGAGGACACACCCCCCCCCCAGCCTTCAGGGCAAGGGTTGTAAGTTTTGCCCTGGGGGCATATAAGATTTTTATAGAAAGCATTGTCGTAGAAGCTTCAAAAAAGGCTCATTCGATTGAAAATTCAAAGGGCTAGTGCCCTTTTAGTAGTCGAAAGTGATTAGAGGACAACCACCCCTGCCCCCTCTCACGCCCACCTTTTCCCCAAACACATCCAACCAAAATTCTGACACAGCCATTTTGTTCACGTAGTTGAAAAATCTTGAAACTAGGTCCTTGAGGATGACAGCCCACCTAAAGCCCCCAGGGCAAGGGCTGTAAGTTATGCCCTGGAGGGCATATAAGGTTTTTTATAGAAAACGTTGTCGTAGAAACTTCAAAAAGGGCTCATTCGATTGGAAATTGACATGTGCTAGTTTCCTTTTTAATAGTCAAAAGTGATTGGAGGGCAACTAACACCCCTTCCATGCCCACCATTTCCCAAAACACATCAAGTCAAAATTTTGAGATAGCCATTTTGTTCAACACAGTTGAAAGGTCCGGAAATTATATCTTTGAACTGGACACTGTCCCAAAGTCATCACGGCAAGGGTTGTAATTTATGCCCCGGGGGCATATAAGGACACTAGCCATTTTTACAGAAAGTGTTGTCGTAAAAACTTGAAAAAGGGCTCATTCGAATAGAAATTCAAAGGGATACTGCCCTTTTTATTAGTTGAAAGTAATTGGAAGGCAACTCACCCCCCTCTCACGCCCACCATTCCCCCAAAAATTTTTGGGGGACTTCATATAGAATTATATTTTTTCCATTCTAGGGCAATTCGTATCGAAGGAGTTGTCATAGAAACTTCGAAAAGAGCTCATTCGATTGGAAATTGGAATGGTTATTGCCTTTTTTAATAGTCGAAAGGGATTGGAAGGCAACTAACACTCCTTCCACGCCCACTAGTTCCCCAAATACATCTAATTAAAATTTTAAGATAGCCATTTTGTTCGGCACAGTTGATTTCCAAATAGAAATTATGTATTTGAGGAGGATACTCCCCCCACAGCCCTAAGGGCAAGGGTTGTAAGTTATGCCCTGGAGGCACATAAGGTTTTTATAGAAAGTTGTGTCGTATAAACTTCATAAGGGGCTCATTCGATTGGAAATTCAAAGGGCTAGTGCCCTTTTTAATCGTCGAAAGTGATTGGAGGGCAACTAACCCCCCTCTCACACTCCCCTTTTCCCCAAACAAATCAAATTAAATTTTGAGATAGCCATTTTGTTTACGTAAATTAAAGTTCTTTAAACTCGGTCTTTAAGGATGACAACCCCCCTAAAGCCCTAAGGGCAAGGGTTGTAAGTTATGCCCTGGGGGCATATAAGGTTCTTATAGAAAATGTTGTCGTAGAAACTTCAAAAACGGCTCATTCGATTAGAAATTGAAATGGTTAGATTCCTTTTTTAATCGTCAAAAGTGATTGGAGGGCGACTCACACCTCTTCCACGCCCACCATTTCCCCAAACACATCCAGTCAAAATTTTGAGATAGCCATTTTGTTCAACGCAGTTGATAGGTCCAGAAATTATATCTTTGAGCTTGACAATCCCTCAACAGTCTTCAGGGCAAGGGTTGTAATTTTTGCCCTGGGGGCATATAAGGTTTTTATGGAAAGTAATGTCGTAAAAACTTGAAAAAGGGCTCATTCGATTGAAAATTCAAAGGGCTTTTCCCTTTTTAATAGTTGAAAGTAATTAGAAGGCAACTAACCCCCCTCTCACGCCCACCATTCTCCCAATTTTTGGGGACTTCGTATCGAATTATTTTTTTTCATACTAGGGCACTTCGTATCGAAGGAATTTTCGTAAAAACTTTGATAACAGCTCATTCAATTGGAAATTGGAAGGGCTAGTGCCCTTTTTAATAGTGGAAAGTGATTGGAAGGCAACTAACATCCCTTCCACGCCCACCATTTCCCCAAACAATCCAATAAAAATTTTAAGATAGCCATTTCGTTCAGCGTAATTGATTTTCAAATAGAAATTATGTTTTTGAGGACGAAAATCCCCCAAAGCACTCAGGGCAAGGGTTGTAAGCTTTGCCCTGGGGGCATATAACGTTTTTATAGAAAGCGTTTTCATAGAAACTTCAAAAAAGGCTCATTCGATTGGAAATTCAAAGGGCTAGTGCCCTTTTTAATAGTCGTAACTGATTGGAGGACAACTACCCCTCCTCCCCCTCTCACGCCCACCTTTTTCCCCAAACACATCTAATCAAAATTTTGAGATAGCCATCTTGTTCACGTAGTTCTTTCACGTAGTGTTCACGTAGTTCGTAAGTCTTTGAGGATGACAACCCCCCCTAAAGCCCTCAGGGCAAGGGTTGTAAGTTATGCCCTGGGGGCATATAATGTTTTTATAGAAAACGTTGTCGTATAAACTTCAAAAAGGGCTCATTCGATTGGAAATTGAAATGGCTAGTGTCCTTTTTAATATTCAAAAGTAATTGGAGGGCAACTAACACCTCTTCCACTCCCACCATTTCCCCAAACATACCCAGCCAAAATTTTGAGATAGCCATTTTGTTCAACGTAGTTGAAAGTCCGTAAATTACATCCTTGAGCTGGATACTCCCCCCACAGTCTTCAGGGCAAGGATTTTAATTAATGCCCTGGGGGCATATAAGGTTTATATAGAAAGTAACGTCGTAAAAAGTAACGTCGTGAAAAAGGGCTCATTCGACTGGAAATTCAAAGGTCTAGTGCCCTTTTTAATAGTTGAAAGTAATTAGAAGGCAACTAACCCCCTCTCACGCCCACCATTTTCCCAAAACATTTTTGGGGGACATCGTATCGAATTATTTCTTTCCATGGTAGGGCACTTCGTATTGAAGGAGTTGTCATAGAAACTTCGAAAAGGGTTCATTCGATTGGAAATTGGAATGGCTAGTGCCTTTTTAATAGTCGAAGGTGACTGAAGGCAACTAACACCCCATCCACCCCAACAATTTCCCCAAACATATCCAATCAAAATTTTAAGATAGCCATTTTGTTCAGCGTAGTTGATTTCCAGATAGAAATTATGTTTTTAAGGAGGACACTCCCCCACAGCCCTCAGGGCAAGGGTTTTAAGTTATGCCCTTGGGATATATAAGAGCTATGTTGGCAGAATGTATTATTTATTATTTTTTTCTTTAGACCAGGGCACTTTGTATCGAAGAACTTGAAGCTCTTCCCAAAGCCCTCAGGGCAAGGATTGGAAGTTATGCCCTGGGGCATGTAAGGTCCTTATAGAAAGCTTTGTTGTAGAAACTTAAAAAGGGCTCATTCAATTGGAAATTCAAAGGGATAGTGCCCTTTTTAATAGTCAAAAGTGATTGGAGGACAGCTAACCCCCCTCTCACGCCCAACTTTTCCCCAA
The DNA here is from genome assembly GCA_029168905.1 of Artemia sp. Kazakhstan ARC1039. Taxonomy (NCBI): domain Eukaryota; kingdom Metazoa; phylum Arthropoda; class Branchiopoda; order Anostraca; family Artemiidae; genus Artemia; species Artemia sp. Kazakhstan ARC1039. Next base: position 5,440 of record JAQQPU010001119.1, on the reverse strand, counting down.
AAACATCTAATCAAAATTTTGAGATAGCCATTTTATTCAGCGTAGTTGAAAGATCTGGAAACTAGATCTTTGGAGATGACAACCCCCCCCCCCACAGCCCTAAGGTCAAGGGTTGTAAGTTATGCCCTGGGGGTATATAAGGTTTTTACAGAAAGCGTTGTCGTAGAAACTTCAAAAAGGGCTCATTTGATTGGAAATTGAAATGGATAGTGCCCTTTTTAATAGTCGAAAGTGATTCGAAGGAAACTAATAGCCCTTCCACGCCCACGATTTATCCAGACACATCCAATAAAAATTTTGAGATAGTCATTATGTTCAAAGTAATTGAAAGCTCCAGAAATTATTTCTTTGAGGATGACACTCCCCCCACAGCCTTCAGGGTAAGGATTGTAATTTATGCCCTGGGGGCATAAAAGGTTTTATTGAAAGTTTTGTCATAGACACTTGAAAAAGGGTTCATTCGATTTGAAATTTTAGATATTCAGATTTCAAAATTTTTCAGATATTCGATTTCAAAATTTTAGATAGCCATTTTGTTCAGCGTAGTTGATTTTCAGATAGAAATTATGTTTTTTAGGAGGACACTCCCCCAGAGCCCTCAAGCCAAGGGTTTTAAGTTATGCCCTTGGGACATATAAGAACGATGTTGGCAGAATGTATTATTTAGTATTTTCTTTCCTTTAGACCAGGACATTAAATATCGAAGAAGTTGAAACTCCCCCCAAAGCCCTCAGGGAAAGGATTGGAGGTTATGCCTTGGGGGCATATAAGGTTTTATAGAAAGCTTTGTCGTAGAAACTTCAAAAAGGGCTCATTCAATTGGAAATTTAAAGGGATAGTGCCCTTTTTAATATTCAAAAGTGATTGAAGGACAAATAACCCCCTCTCACGCCCACCTTTTCCCCAAACACATCTAATCAAAATGTTGAGATAGTCATATTGTTCAGCATAGTTGAAAGATCTGGAAATTAAGTCTTTGGGGATGAGCCTTAAGGTCAAGGGTTGTAAGTTATGCCCTGGGGGTATATAAGGTTCTTATAGAAAGCGTTGTCGTAGAAACTTCAAAAAGGGCTCATTTGATTGGAAATTGAAATGGATAGTGCCCTTTTTAATAGTCGAAAGTGATTGGACGGCAAATGACATCCCTTCCACGCCCACCATTTATCCAGACACATCCAATTAAAATTTTGAGATAGCCATTTTGTTCAAAGTAATTGAAACTTCCAGAAATTATTTCTTTGAGGATGACACTCCCCCCACAGCCTTCAGGGTAAGGATTGTATGTTATGCCCTGGGGGCATATAAGGTTTTATTGAAAGTTTTGTCGTACACACTTGAAAAAAGGCTCATTCGATTGGAAATTCAAGGGCTAGTGCCCTTTTTAATAGTCGGAAGTGATTGGAGGACAACGAACCTCCCCTCTCAAGCCCACCCTTTCCGCAAACACAACCAATCAAAATTTTGAGATAGCCATTTTGTTCATGTAGCTGAAAGTTCTGGAAACTAGGTCTTTGAGGATGACAACCCCCCTAAAGCCCTCAGGGTAAGGGTTGCAAGTTCTGCCCTGGGGGCATATAAAGGTTTTTATAGAAAATGGTGACGTAAAAACTTCAGAAGTGGCTCATTCGATTGGAAACTGAAATGGCTAGTGTTCTTTTTAAAAGTCGAAAGTGATTGGAGGGCAACTAACACCCCTTCCACGCCCACCATTTCCCCAAACACATCAAGTCAAAATTTTGAGTTTGTCATTTTGTTCAACGCAGTTGAAAGGTTTGGAAATTATATCTTTGACCTGGACACTCCCCCCAAAGTGTTCAGGGTAAGGGTTGTAAATTATGCCCTGGGGGGCATATAAGGTTTTTTATAGAATGTTTTGTCCTAAAAAACTTGAAAAAAGGCTCATTCGAATGGAAATTCCAAGGGCTAGTGCCCTTTTAATAGTTCAAAGTAAATGGAAGGCAACTAAGCCCCCTCTCACGCCTACCATTCCCCCACACATTTTTGGGGGACTTCGTATCGAAATATTTTTTTCCATACTAGGGCACTTCGTATCGAAGGATTTATCGTAGAAACTTCAGAAAGAGCTCATTCGATTGGAAATTGGAATGGCTAGTGCCCTTTTTAATAGTCGAAAGTGATTGGAAGGCAACTAACAGCCCTTTCACGCCCACCATTTCCCCCAAACACATCCAATCAAAGTTTTGATATAGCCCTTTTGTTCAGCGTAGCTGATTTCCAGATATACAATATGTTTTGGAGGAGGACATTCCCCTGACAGCCCTCAGGGCAAGGGTTGTAAGTTATGCCCTGTTGGCATATAAGGTAGATTTTTATAGAAAGCTTCGTTGTAGAAACTTCAAAAGGGGCTCATTCGATTGGAAATTCAAAGTGCTAGTGCCCTTTTGATAGTCGAAAGTGATTGGAGGGCAACTACCCCCCCCCCTCTCATGCCCACCTTTCCCCAAACACATCCAATCAAAATTTTTAGATAGCCATTTTATTCAGCGTAGTTGATTTCCAGATAGAAACTATGTTTTTGAGGAAGACACTCCCCCCACGGCCCTTAGGGCAAGGTTTGTAATCTATGCCGTGGGGGCATATAAGGTTTTTATAGAAAACGTTGTCGTAGAAACTTCAAAAAGGCCTCATTTGATTGGAAACTGAAACGGCTAGTGCCCATTTTAATAATCAGAAGTGATTGGAAGGCAATTAACACCTCCTCCATGCCCACCATCTATCCAGACACATCCAATCAAAATTTTGAGATAACCATTTTGTTCAAAGTAGTTAAAAGTTCCGGAAATTATATCTTTGAGGATGATACTCCCCCCAAAGCCCTCAGGGTAAGGGTTGTAAGTTATACCCTGGGGCATATAAGGTTTTTATTGAAAGATTTGTCGTAAAAAACTTGTAAAATGGTTCATTTGATTGGAAATTCAAAGGACTGGTGCCCTTTTTAATAGTCGAAAGTGATTGGAGGGCAACAAACGTCCCTCTAACGCCGACCTTTTCCCCAAATACATCCAATCAAAATTTTTAGATAACCAATTTGTTCAATATAGTTGAAAGTTTTAGAAATTAGGTCTTTGAGGATGATAACATCCTCAGAGCCCTCAGTTATAAACTGGGGGCTATAAAGTTCTTATGGCATTTAAGGTTCTTATAGACATCGATGTTGTAGAAACTTCAAAAAGAGCCCTTTCGATTGGATATTAGAAGGGCTTTTGCCCTTTCTAATAGTCGTAAGTGATCGGAGGATAACTAACACCCCTCTCAAACCCACCATTTCCCCAGACAAATCCAATCAAAATTTTTAGATAGCCATTTTATTCAGCGTAGTTCATTTCCATATAGAAATTATGTTTTTGAGCAGGACACTCCCCCAACAGCCCTCAGGGCAAGGATTGTAAGTTATGCCTTGGGACCATATAAGGTCCTTATAGAAAGCATTGTCGTAGAAACTTCAAAAAGGGCTCATTTGAGTGGAAACTGAAACGGCTAGTGCCGTTTTTAATAGTCGCAAGTGATTGGAAGGCAACTAATACCCCCTCCATGGCCACCATTATCCAGACACATCCAATCAAAATTTTGAGATAGCCATTTTGTTCAAAATAGTTGAAAGTTCTGGAAATTATATCTTTGAGGATGATACTCCCCCACAGCCCTCAGGGTAAGGGTTGTAAGTTATGCCCTGGGTGCATATAAGGTTTTTATTGAAAGCTTTGTCGTAGAAACTTGAAAAAGGGCTCATTTGATTAGAAATTCAAAGGACTGGTGCCCTTTTTAATAGTCGAAAGTGATTGGAGGGCAACAAACCCTCCTTCTAACGCCGACCTTTTCCCCAAACGCATCCAATCAAATTTTTAAATAGCCATTTTGTTCAACATAGTTAAAAGTTTTAGAAATTAGGGCTTTGATGATGATAATCTCCTCAGAGCCCTCAGGGCAAGGGTTGTAAGTTATGAACTGGGGGCATATAAGGTTCTTTTAGATACCGATGCTGTAGAAACTTCAAAAATGGCCCTTTCGATTGGAAATTAGAAGGGTTTATCCCCTTTTTAATAGCCGAAAGTGACTGGAGGATAACTAACACCCCTCTAACACCCACCATTTCCCCAAACACGTCCAATCAAAATTTTGAGATAGCCATTTTTGTCAACGTAGTTGAATGGTTCGGAAATTATGTCTTTGAGGATGACTCTCTCCCCATACCCCTCAGGACAAGGATAGTAAGTTATGCCATGCGGGCATACAAGGTTTTTTTTATAGAAAGTGTTGTCGTAGAAACTTCAAAAGGGCTTTTTCACTTTGAAACTGAAAGGGCTAGTGCCCTTTATAATAGTCTAAAGTGATTGGAGGGCAAATAACACCCCTCTCACGCCCACCATTTCCCCAAACATATCCAATCAAAATTTTGAGATAGTCATTCTATTCAACATAGTTGAATGGCCCGAAAATTATGTTTTTGAGGATTTAACTCCCCCACAGCCCTCAGGGCACGGTTTGTAACTTATGTACTGGGGGCATATAAGATTTTATTATAGAAAGCGTTGCCGTAGAACCTTCAAAAAGGGCTCGTTCGATCGGAAATTGAAAGGTCTATTGCCCTTTTTAATAGTCAAAAGTTACTGGAAGGCAACTAACCCCTTCTCACGTCCACCGTTTCCCCATACCCATCCAATCAAAATTTTGAGATAGTCATTTTTTTCAACGTAGTTGAATGCTCCGGAAATTATGTCTTTGAAGATGACACTCCCCCTTAGCCCTAAGGGCAAGGGATGTAAATTTACCCTGGGTGCAGATAAGGTCTCTACAGAAAGCCCTGTCTTAGAAACTTCAAAAAAGGCTTATTCAGTTGGAAATTGAAAGGACTAGTGCCCTTCTTGATAGTCGAAAGTGATTGGAGAGCAACTAACCCCCCTCTAACGCTCAACATTTCTTCAAGCACATCCAATCAAAACTTTGAGATGGCCATTTTTTTCAACGTAGTTGAAAGTTATGGAAATTAGGCCTTTGAGGATAACAACCCTATTACAGCCCTCAGTGCAAAGGTTGAAAATTATGCCCTGGGGGTATGTAAGGTTCTTATAGAAAGCGTTCTCGTAGATACTTCAAAAACGGCTAATTCGATTGGAAATTGAAAGAACTAGTGCCTGTTCGTAGTGCTAGCTACCACTGGCACCAATGTTCGTGGTGTTTAGTTACCAGTGTTGTATCGGTAGGCCACAAAACCACTGGCGTGGTAATATACGGGTGTCACCACTTATTGGAGGGGAAAGCCCCGGCCCCAAATTATAATGCTATGCCCGTGTCTACCACACCGGTTCTGCAAATATCGGGTTTGGTACTACCCGATTTACAGTATACCTTGTCCCCGGGTATGATAACGCTACCGAGTGGTCAAATGGCCACTTTCTAAAGCCAAATGTACCCGCCTTGT
>JAQQPU010001117.1:60208-88597 GCA_029168905.1 Artemia sp. Kazakhstan ARC1039 | reverse complement strand
CCTCAGAAATGGGGGAACGAAGGGAACGTTAGATCCTATTTTAAATTGACAATACTTTTCAAACGTTACTTGTGTATTATACAGACCACATCGGAGAGGTAAAGCTAGGTCAAGTAACAAATTACCTGAGTTAACAACCCCTTTGGGGTTACCTTAACTGTTAATCAGTTTAATCCTTTTTTTCTCCACCGTCATACAATCCAATCACTAATTAGAATCATTCACACTCCTATTATTCAAAACATTAATTAATATCGTTCATTGTCTACGTAAATTAAGTTATAGACAATACTGGTTTAGAAAAACTGGAATAAAATAATTGATTATATTGGCAGCTAAACAAGACGCGCCGGTCATGTATACCGTGAATTAGAAATCCGGTAAATTGTGTCAGAAAAACTTGAACCAAACCAGATTATACCCACCTAACCAGATTGTACCTACCAAACCAGATTATACCTACCAGAAACCTGTTTGGTACGGGGGCGTACGTAAAGTATAATGTTGATTACTACTATTGTCCTAGTCGGCCAACCGTCTAGGGCCAAACGAAAAACAGGTCGTCCCCGGTCGGTGTGGGAGGATGACGTAAGGAAAGATTTAAGGGAAAAGGGAACTTTCTGGGAGGGTACACAGAGGGAGGCTTTGAATTGATTGGGATGTAGCTTACGTAGCGTACGTAGTTGTGTTGGTCTCAGGCGGCTTGGTGCTGCGGTGAGTTGTTAGTAGAAGTAGAAGTAGTAACAGTAGTAAGACCTTCAAAAGGTGTTTTTAGACCCCCATCTTTAAAAACGAGGAGAATCACTTTGTATCTCTTTATTTATTTCTAATTATTGTTTCTGCAAGGGCTGGCAGGCTACTGAAAGATCATAAAGAGATGTTTGATGGGTTCATTTAAAAGCTACTGTTTCTCACTGCGTGGCTTTTACAAGTTCATCTTAACAAACTCTATCGTAAGTACTATTTGGGACCAAAAACGGCACTTTTGGTGCCATTTCTGGAGTGGAAAGCTTGAGAAGTCTAAGAAGGGTCATACGGTCAAAAATTCTTCAAAGGAGGTTTACAATCCCCTCTCTTGCATAATTCCCCTCCCTGTCCCTTTAGTAAGTGAAAACTAAAAAACGTATATTGAAAAAAAACCTGCCAAATGAAAATGAATTACTTGTTTACTTTTATTTGCATGAAAATAGTTTAATCTCTTATGTGCAAATCTACAAAGATACTTATCTTGTCTTATCTATTTAATGTCTTATTTAAGACATTAAATCCCCTCAATCCCCTCTCTTGCATAATTCCCCTCCCTGTCCCTTTAGTAAGTGAAAACTAAAAAACATATTTTGAAAAAAAACCTGCCAAATGAAAACAAATTACTTGTTTACTTTTATTTTCATGAAAGTAGTTTAATTTCTTAGGTGCAAATCTACAAAGATACTTATCTTGTCTTATCTATTTAATGTCTTATTTAAAAAAATATATTGACTTTCTTAATTTCATCACTTAAATTTAATTTTTTTTTTTGTAAGGTTTATTGTGCATGTTTTAAAAAAAGTATAAAATGAGCAAAAATTTGTTTAAAAAATGAGGTTTTTCCAGGTGAAAACTTAAAACGGAAAAAAATTATTACTCCGCAGACTGCGCAAGGTATGATTAGTTCAAGCAAAATGAATTGTGATTATTTCTCAGTATCTGTAGAATTCTACAAACTAGCGCTTTACTTAATACTGAGCTTGCTTGAGTTTTTTGGAGAATTATATAGGTATGCTAAAAGTTGTCGGTGTCATTGTTGGTGTGAGACTATTGAGAGGGTAAATCAATCTTTAATTTTCTGGAGGCTACTTGTTGTATTCTCTGCTCCAGAAAAACCACCCATTTTTGGCAGGGCCAGTTTGTTTTCCTTAGTAAAGCGCGAGTTTCATGAATTCTACGGAAATTGGAAAACATCACAAATTAGTTCATTGGAGCTAGTTTAGTAGATATATCTTGTGTAGTATAGGAAGCAGTAATTTGTGTTAGTTTTAAGTTTCAACTTGGCTATTTACTTCGGTAAGAAAAACTTCGTTTTTTTAATTAATTTAGCACACTGACAGACATTTATTGACAAAGAAATTTTCAACCTAGTTTAGTTCAACAGCGAGAAAAATCTCAGGGGACTTTCTAAATGGCAGGTGGGACACAATATTTACATACAGTCATGGGCGTACGTAGCTTCTTCTCTAGGGAGGGGGGGGGGGGTGCAGCCAATTCTGTGATGAATGGTGGGGGGCTGAAGTTATATTGGCAGTTCACAAAACCTTGAATTGCCAGCAAGTTGTATCACACCTATGAAATCTTTATTAATAAGTAATCACCAAAAATCATTAATAAGCTTCAGCATTAATTAATCTTCTTGGATAATTGCTTCTTGTTTGACTTTTATTCTGTCATTCCAACTTTTTATTTCCAGCTTTTTCAACCATCTACCTTGTATCAACTACTTTTTTAACCATCTACCTTTTTTTAACTGCTTTTTCAACCATATCTAGTGTAAATTTGAAGTTCTAGGGGGGTGGAGCAACTGACACCCTCTGCCCCTCCTTCTGTACGCCCATGCATACAGTCCATAATATAAAGAACATTTAAATAAAGGGAAGGAGAAAAAATCACTTACGGAAAAAAATAAGGGAAAGAAGTAAAAATGGCCTACTCTTTTTTTCTTTCTGAGAGAAAGAATATTTTCGCCCTGGTCTTGAATGCAGCAAGGTGTGTAGCTTCACTAACATCAGCCTGGATCATATTCCAAACCCTTGGTACCAAACTTCTAGTGCTAAATAATGCTCGAGTTGCAGCTTGGATTTCCTGTGCAATATCCCCAGAACCGCAAATTTTATAACTGGGAAAATCATTATCTATAGAAAAATTGCAAATGAAGAAGACAGCATATTATTAAATATTTATAAAAAACCGCTAGTTTGATAATTTCTTGTTTTCGCGAAATGAAAAGGCTTATTTTTGAAGAATAATTCTGAAATAGACGATTCATTAGTATCCTTATGAAAAAAGGAATGCTACAGCTTTTCGGGACAATTTGAATTCTAACCCAATCTTTGAATTCTAGTAGCACTGTTTCCATTTTACAAAATAAAAGTTCATTTGGTGGGACAAGCACAAACAGTAAACAATCATGATGTGACAGTTACAAGCGGCAAACACGACAATATGTGCTTGCAATAGGTATAATTCTATTTAACCAATAAACATTAAAAAAACAAAGGATAGATCCCTGGAATGCACTATATCTCATTCGAAATGGACGACATAACGCCTAACATTATAGCGTTTTGGCATTTCAAGTATTAGTTTAACATCAAATTTCGTATAAGTTATAACTAAGTAAGCAGGTATATTTGGATGAAAAGTTGACCAAAAGCGGGAACGTCCTCGAATTTGGTGATAGGAGCCTATAAGAAATATTTGAATGAGGAGTGGGAACTCTATAGGACGGAGTTAAGAGTAAAGTTCCGAATAGGTTAGGATGGAGAAAGGTAATGTGCAACTGTTGGCCATAGGCGACTGGGTGCTGTGATGAGTAGTCAGTGCCAGTAGTGGTAGCACTAATGTAGTAACACGATTGTCTTTCTTGATAAAAAAAAAAACTCCGCAGAATTAATCATAATGACCCTGAGACCCATTTAATTTCTTTCTAGATACTGCAACTGAATGAATTCTTCCCAACTGTGATTCTAATAGCCACGAAATTCCTTATCCCTGCTTTATGTGGCCCAATGCATTTGTCAAATCATCATCTGAGGTAAAAATTGTTTAATATGTTCATTTAACATTGCTGCTTAGGAATTTGTTTTACAGAGCTTACTGTTGTTGACTCGACTATGATTGTTTAGTTAAAACTATCATCCAATCATAAACCGGCTCATATGCGCTAACTCCATTACACAAGCACATGAGTGGTGATATGGAACGGTAGTTATTCTCATAAATAACTCAGATTCATAAGATACCGGCTCTCTTCTGCCCCAACGAAATCAAAATGTGCTGCTAGCTTTACGCAGCAGCACACTGCTGTTTCACGCAGAACATGATATTAAACGCTCAGATCTTTTTTTTATCTGTAGTCAAATTAATTTTGCTCTAGCATAAGAAAATGACTCTCCAGAAAATTGAACACGTAATTAATTATCCAGATGAGACCATGCATTATTTCTTTGCCGAATTTGGCTAGGGCTGTTAATTTTTTTAGTTTGACTGATATTTTGTCACTCTTTTTTACGATGAGAAAGTACCTACCTTATCTTTGCAGTTCTTACAGATTTCCTTGTTTTTATTTAATCAATAGGTGAGCTCGAAAAGATAATTGGCATGCTTACAAGGCCGTATCCAAGGGTGGGGGGAGTTAGGGGTTTGAACACCCCCCCACCTCTGAAGAAAAATCCTGGATACACCCCTGAATGAAAATACTAAAACATAGGCATTTTATATTCACAGCATAAAATCAATTTATTTAGAAAGGCTTTCCAAATAACGCGTTAACTTGTATCTATGTTTTTTTTTATTATTAAAGAAAATCACAAGCGGTTATTCCAACAAAAATGATACTATATCTACCGTAAATTTTTGGTACTTTTATTCTGAAGTTTAAACACACTGTGTGTAACATACATTAATGTATATGACGGATCATACTCATCATTTGTGAAATAAATAAAATAGGTATTTATTGTTATCTATTCTGCTACCTTATTCCTTTTTTAATACATTCTGTTTTAAAGGTGAGCTAGACTTTAACCACTTTCTGAAACTTCATTCCTCCTTACAGATACCATTCGCCCCTGATTTTTGTTCTACTTCTAATTGAAGCGTACAGTATAAACAGTGTCTTGAAACTCGTCACTATCAATTACGGTATTGGAATGGTCACCTCTATAGTGACTTCCAGACTCTTGAAAGTAGGTTTCCAGTAGATTTCAAAACTTTCAAGCATGGATCTATGACTTACATTAAGCTTGCAAATAATGTTTTAGCCCTAACCTCAACCTCTTTCCTAATTTAAGGCGTTAAAAGGCGTTATAACGATAATGCGTTAAAAAAAAAATAATTAGAGGCTGTTATTCCAAAATCGTAAGCCTTCCTATAATACTGACAATGAATCGAAATTGATTGACAATTGAGATTATACCTAAGCCGACTGCATCGTAGATTTTTGACTAGTCCCCACGATTTTTTCTCCAAGTAGGCTTGATCCACTTCACCTTGTAAAAGAATTAAGGGTGTATTAACTTCACCTTCTTATAATGTCTTCATTTTTGTAGGAGCAACTGTTTTTACTCCATGCCTACTAGCATTTAAAACATGGCTAATTAATTTAAAAAGTATATTAACATTCCACTTTTATATTTCTTCCAAATCTTACACCTGATAAATGAAGCAAATAAATTTATTTTGCTTTTTATTACGACGTTTGGAAAATCAATGTTGTTAAGATAAGATGGAAAAGATGTTAATATTTTAGCCTTTTCTTTCTTTGACAAAGCACTGTTTTGTTTCTCCTGTTTAAATATATTTAAACTTTTCTTACTTTACGAATGTTTTATTTACCAGCTAATTTGTACTTTTACCTTATTTTTCGCTGCTCTTGTTGATGGATACAACAGTGTTCCTGGCTGACAAAAATAAGTCATTGGTTGAACTGATCATAGGTCAGCAACAAAGATCTTAGAATAGGATATACCTTAGAACAGAAGAATTACTACCTTTGAAACTGATCCAGGAAAATTAAAAAATTAGCCTAAAATCAAATTTTATCGACCCCACCTTGAAATCTTAAAAGACCGAAACACTACAATAGGGATCTCCACCCGTCTTATCCTTGTTCGGAGAATACAGTTGCCATCGTATTTTTATGTTCTTAACTTGAAGCCTCTAGAAATAACCGTGCCAACAATACCAATTCCATGGGAGATTTAAATCATATTGGGTTTACCAGTATAATTTTACCAAAGATCATCAGGTCTTTGCTCAATCCTAATCCTTATGGTAGTGCTTGATAGGAGCGACATTGCATCAGGTCCGGGCCCTCTTGAATGATGCAACCAAATTTGCAGATTGATAAATTACGATCATTGACCGTTGTTTTCCCTAGGAATCAATGCCGCCACGGGAGAGTCCCTCTCCTGTTATATGGGCTGATTTATCAACTACTCAATAGTTGTTTGAATAATACTTAAAAGGCTGAGATGCGATATTTTGGAAATAATAAGAAATGATGCACAGTTTACATACAGGGAGGGACAAAAGAATTTGTTCCGGGAGGATCGTCAATCCGCCGAACAACATAAAAGGATTTTGTATGACAGTTACAGGAGACCATTGGAACAGTCATAAAATCACGAGGGTTCAGGATAAATGGAGGCCTCCTATCGCCTTTTTATTGCAAGTGCTCTTCATTCACGTGAATAAACTGAAGCACGAAACACAAAAATAATAAGACTAGTATAGACTGTGAACGATGTCAGTTTATGTTTGTTTATGGAAACTTTTCTATTTTGATAAAATGCAAACTAAAATTCTTTTTTTAGGAAAGTAGATCCCGTTTCTGACGGCCAAGTTAACGACATTTATTCCCATATTGAACAGAGAAGAAATTATGAACTTCCACCAAACCATAAAATAAGCTATGGTTTACTAGGAGTTTATAACTCTTATCGTAAGGATCCCGAAGCCGCCAGTGAAGAATATGAAATTCTACCAGAACATGAAGCTTCTATTCAAGAAGCGGTAGAGCGAAGAAATATTGAAAATATTCTTATAAGTCTTGGATATCCTCTTGACGAATTGACCGGAGTAGATGAAGACAGTGGAGACATCTATAAGCTACGAGTTAATGAAGATAGCCCAGCTCTTACAGCAAACCCCTGGGATAGCACAAGGAATAATTCGACAGTGAATTATGTTAAAGTGTACATAAAGGATATTAATTCCGTAAAAACAAACGAACCAAAGAAGAAGTATGTTTGGGGTTGACTACTAGAAGAAATTATATAGCTATTTTTATACCTATTTTTATACTCGTGAATATTACAAAAAACCTAGAATATATAAATTTACCGAATTATAGCAAATAATTAATTAATTATTCAAGCAATATCAGTCTATATGACTGCTTTTGATGGTAACACTAAAGGTACAAATAATTTGAAAGACATCAATTATTACTATATTAGTGCATTAGCAAGGAAATTCCATACATAGAGACTAAAAATAGCAGGTCCCACGCACATTTTTTGTGATATCTCTTTTGTTTAGTCACTAATCAGCCTATTTTGTTAGGAAATGCTGGTAGGAATGTCTTTGAACACAACTAAATCTGAATTAGAACAGTTTTGATAAATGTACTGTGTCAAGCACAATTTGCTATAAGAAAAAGTCGTTCAAGAAAATCAAGGTCGGCTCCGTACATTAGTGTAAATATGCGAACCTGGACAATCCTCTTCAAAAGACTGTTCAGAAAAGGACAGAATACTTCGAGACAGTATGAGAGTGTGGACAAGCGTGAAACCAGGATGAGGGGTGCAATACGGGAGGGGAGGGGGTAACGACTTGTAAAAAGTGAAAAAAAGCAGACCTATTTTGAAAATATCTGGGATACAAAAAAAACTAGATATCTTAGTTGTTTAGGGAACGGGGATACAGACCAGAATATTAACGGCTCAAAACATTATTAAAAACACTTTAAGCTTGGTAGAAGAGAGAGATGTTTTGTATATAAATTGTCCTAGTCATATATGTTATGAGAATAAGAGGAGAGTAAAGGAAGTAGTGGAGACATCAAAAAACGAAATAAGGAGGTCTGAAAAGGAATTTGTGGATAAAATTGTCAGAGGTCTGATAAATATTGCTAAACGGCACACTAGTAGAAGATCAAATTTGTATGTTTAGAAATTGAGATGAGAAGGTTATTCCGGGGCTGTCCCAGCTAAAAATAGGAACAGGGTGTCAATCAATTATAATGAAAATGGTAAGAAGAGACGGCAGGACATTATGAGGATGTTAAACTGTGATAAAGTTGTAATTAACTCTCCCAGTCTTAGATTAAGCAAATGATTTGACTAATTAATAAAAATTAACTTAAAAAACAAAAACAAAACTTTCTAATAAAAGTATGGAGTCTGTTTGAAAATGACTGACTAGTGATATTTTTTTACATATATAGAATTCTAAAAACTAGCTTTTTACTGTAAACACAATATCCAAACAACAAAATAGGATTAGTAGTAGAGAAATTCCTAAGTAGTCTCCACAAAAAAATGACTAATTTATAAGGCTCTCAATGGTCTTTTTCAGGCCATGAAATGAATAAATGCTACTCTACAATTGTAATCATAGGTAGCGGAATAGCCGTGCTTAAGTAAAAAGCGAAGCTAGCACAATATGTTATCATTGTTGTTTTTTCCACCAAGGCACTTCGTATAGAAAGAGTTGTCATAAAAACTTTGGAAGGAGCTCATTCGATTGGAAATTGAATGTTCTAGTGCCCTTTTCAAAAGTCAAAAGTGACTGGAGGGTGACCTGCCCCCTCCTATGCCCCTTTATTCCCCAAGCAAATACAATAAAAATTTTGAGATAGCCATTTTGTTTAGCATAGTTAAAATATCCTTTAACTATGTCTCTGGGGATGTCAACCCCCACAGCAATTTGGGCAAGGGCATTAACTTATAAAATTCCCACATTGTTTACATATAGAATTTGTTATCAGGAAAGAGGAACATGTTTGACCTTCGGTGTCAAAAAGGCCAAGGATATATAGGTGAAGCTTTCAAAGGATGTTGAGGGGAGTGTTGAACTAAATCAAAACACACTATGTGCTTGAAGTTTGTAACAAGGGTGTAACTCAGGAATGAAGGTATTAAGTCGGAATTTAATACCTTCTTTAAGAAGTTACAGATAGAAAACTAAATTATTTATGCAAAACTGTTCTATACAAAAGATATACAGATTTCAGAAAACTGGAGGACATTAAAAGAATTAAAGATACATAGTAAAATATGATTCAAGGAAATTTGCGCTATAATCAATGCATTTTGAACCATTTTTAGTTATAATTAATACTGCAAAGAATTTTGACCATTCAGAAGAAAGTATCGTTTCGTTATTTTAGCTTCTTGGAACTCAACATTTTAGAATATTTGATCATTAGAAATGAAAATTGCACTATTGGAATTACTTTGGTCGAAAAACATATATATACGGTCTCCCACCTTGAACAACAAGAAAAATCACTGTTTTGCGTGGAAGAACTAGAGTTTCTTCTTTTTTATCTTCTCCTTCCTCTTTTTTTCTTCCCCACTAGTTGGGCACTAGAGGCTGAAAGAGATGAACGTAGGTTATCGCAACCATAGCGAGGGGTCTGGAAACCACTAGACCCAAATGTCGTATAAAACAGTGTTTGTTTTATACTTTTTTTTGTTCCCAATCGATTGAATATTACGCGCTAGAAAATTTTGACAATAAGATAGCCAAGAATTCGAAGTTCAACCATCATTCGATGCGTCTTTTTTGGCGTGCATGTAGCTAAACTATCGTGTAATTGAACTCCGTCCAACTGAACCCATGTAACTGAACCCTCGTGCATCTGACCGCAGGTTCAACTGATCGCCCGACTAACAGAGCCCACATACAGCTGAACCCCGTGCAACTGAACCCCATTTAACTGAAACCTCGTTCAACTGATCCCCTATGTAACTCAGCTCCATTTAACTAAACCCTCGTGTAACTGAACCCTCCTGCATCTGGACCCCCGTCAAACTGAACCCCGTCTAACTGAACACTGGTATAACTAAACCCCGATTTAACTGGACCTCCGCACAGATCAAGCCACGTGTAACTGAACCCTATTAGCTAAACCTTCGTTTAACTGAACTCCCATGCAACTCGATTCCACTTAACTGAGCCCTCGCTAAGCTGAACCCCAGTTTAAACAGACCCCTGTTTAACTCAACCCTTATGTAACTCAGTCCCCATTTAAATCAAGCCCTGTTTGACTCAACTCAACCAAAGGCCTCAAAATTTGCTGCTCACTTAGTTTGAAGTTTCTAACTTATATCATCGATTTGGGTAACCCCAGAACTTCTCCAAATTTATACCCGGTTCCCTAAGCTCTTTCAGTGTGACTTTTAAAGTTACGTCAAAGTATGTGCTTCGATCATTCCACATAAACCAGAAAAGAATACCCAGTGTAACAGATTCTGAAAAAAAAATCTGGCAAATTTACTCTGTCTTGGATATAACGAACCATTTTTTTTTCACTTTCTGTATTTGACTTTCTAGTTATTCATGATTTTGACTTCTTTGTATAAAGGAAAACAAATACTAAAAAAG
The DNA here is from genome assembly GCA_029168905.1 of Artemia sp. Kazakhstan ARC1039. NCBI lineage: Eukaryota > Metazoa > Arthropoda > Branchiopoda > Anostraca > Artemiidae > Artemia > Artemia sp. Kazakhstan ARC1039. Next base: position 78,229 of record JAQQPU010001117.1, on the reverse strand, counting down.
TGTTTCTCTTTTGATAAACAATGTTAAATTAACAATTGTTAAATTTTAGTAATTACAAATTAATTTAAATGAAAGCTTTGATTGTTTTATCATCTCCTAGCGGTGCTGATGATGCTATTTATTCAGAAAGTAGAATACCTGGAGCTGGATCAAAGCATTCGTTGTTTGAAAGGTTTCGACCAAAGTAAAACTTTTGGTCGACAGCACATTAATTGTGCTGTCTTTCAGTTTTTGTATGAAATAAATTCATTTTTTAACCAAATAAAGGACGGCTTGGCGGAGGTTCTTGCCCAAATATCTGCTTTTGTCTCTATTCGCTTTGTTTTTTTTTCTACGGACTGAAAAATCACCCTCATTTTCTTGGTTATTTTTTTTAACTTCTTTTGTTTCGTTTTTTTGTCAAATGTCGTTTTTACTTCAAGCATATCAAATATCAGACCTACTGTTCTCTTAAATGAATGGACGAGCCCGAAACCATTAGAGATTAAAATGAATAATCAAGTTAAACTTAAACGAACAAACGATACGGATTACGTTTTATTATTTCAAAATTAAAAATATAAAAATTGTTGAGATTCCAAGAATTAATATTATTTTGCTTTAAACAAGAAATCTAGCATCAAAGTTTGAGAGGCAGTATTATTTAACTTTCTTCCATACTTATTTACTTTTAAATACATTCATTTTAAATATAAAGAACGTATTTTAGTCCCCGTCATGCACTGGTACCCAGGATCATTGCTTTTCCTGAGGCCAAAACATTTCAATGATTTAAAGAATATGAAAATTGGAAATTAGAATGTTACGACGTTAAAGAATAACTATCGTATCAATATTTTGACTGACGAATTCAGACGATTCGAATTGGACATAGTAGGAGTTTCAGAAACTCATATCCGAGGGGTAGGAAGCATGAAAATAGGTGACAGAATTTATTTACTCAGGCACGAAGGATGGGGTACAAAGACAGGGAGTAGGGCTCATGATGAATTGGGAAGCTGCTAAGTCCCGTTTGAGCTGGGAAGGTATTAATAATATAATACTAATCGCTCATGATGGCTAAAAAGTTTAGGGTATCACTTATAGTAGTACATGCCTTTGTAGAACCGACTAGCGTAGATACTAGTGACTCAGATGAATTTTACATACAATTACAGGACCAAATAGACAGGGTTCCAGGTAGAAATATAATGTTTTTATTAAAAGATTTTAATGACCCATTCCATAGAAAATGGGGTAGATGGTATCTTAGCCTAGGTAAATTTGGTGTAGGAAAGGAAAACAGTAATGGCTACAGACTTCTGCAATTTTGTAGATATAATAATATAGTTATAACTAATACAGTGTTTGGTCTTAAATTGGCCCATAAACTAACGTGGTATTTTCGTGTTGATAAGACACAACCTTATTGATTATGTTATTGTAAACCGAAGAATTGTGGGATCAGCAATTATACACTAGGGTGTATAGGAGTGCTGTTATTGATGTTAAAAGTAAAGATCACCATCTAGTAGTGTCTAGGGCTAGTTTAAAGCTGAAATTTCGGAAAGGTAACTACCTCCTGGGAAATTATGATGTTGGTAGACTCCAGGATGAGAATTTGAGATCAAATTCCCAGGAACAGTTCAATACTAAACTGGAGAGTGTAAAATTTGACAATGTAGAAGATGGATGGAATAGTTTTAATAAAACAATTTGTGAAGTTGATTCAACTCCACAAATCAACAATCAAACAATCTGATGGTGTCTTAGGGAAGAAAATTAGGAATGCAGCTAGGAATATTAGTGAAAAGCTTTATTTTTAATAGAGAGGAGAAGGGACTTGTACAGGAATTATCTGAGTGATAGATCAGATGAAAACAAAAGGAATGCAAAGAAGGTGGAGAAAGCTTTCAAATATGAACTAAGCAGGCATGAAGTGGAGGTCATGGATAAAATTGCCGAGGATCTGGAAGATGCAGCAAGACGGCATAATAGTAAAATATTGTACTGGCATGTTAATAAATTGAGAGGGAGTAGTCAACCCGGACTTTTCCCGGACTTTTATTGGGAAGCATGCATGCATTTTAGGGTGGGGAGACAAATTTTCTGCTGTGGGTTTTTTCACGGGGAAACTTTCCATGGGGAAAGAAGTTTCTAGGGGATGAACTTGTCAGAGGAAATTATACGCAGGGGGAATTTGAAAGAATTCCTATACAAAATTCTTTTTATTTTTCTTGCTTTCTCTTTTCCGTCTCAATTTTACGCGTGGGGTTGTTAAGGGTAATTGTCTGGGTAATTCACGGGGACTGAATTGTCTAGAAGATATATCCGTGGGGATGGTATTTCTTCGTGGAGGTGGGGCCAGACTTCCTGGATTTTTTTTAAAAACAATCAGAAATTAAATTAAAAGAACAAGTTTTTTTCAACTGAAAGTAAGGAGCAACATTTAAACTTAAAACGAACAGGGATTATTACGTATATGAAGGGGGCTACCCTCCTGCTCAACGCCTCACTCTTCACGCTAAAGTTTGGATTTTGTCCCAATTCTTTAAGAACGACTCCTAAAACACAAGGGTCGTTTAATTGGAACAATAAGAAGCTTTTTCGAAAGTACTAAAAAAATTTAGCATAAAGAGTGAGGTGTTGAGGAGGAGGCAAATCCCTTCATATACATAATAATTTCTGTTCGTTTTAAGTTTTAATGTTGCTCCTTACTCTCAGTTAAAAATAATTTTTTTTTGATAAAGATGCTTTTGATAGTTACTTTCAAAGCAGGCTCAACAAGCGAAGGCAAGCTTATCAGGGCTCTATGAAGAGTTCAAGCATGTTTTAGCCCTGTTAAACTATAAATAATTTTGGTACTTGTCTGTTAAACAAAACACACCTAAGACGTGAAGTTAGGTTAATCCTAATGAAAAATACCAGAACATTATGATAATATAATACCGTAGAAACAAAATAATGAAAGTTACGACAAAGAATTATGGAAAGCAGGTCTCGCAGAATGCATTATATTATATACCCAGCCTAAGACAACCTAACCTAACATAACCCAACCCAGTGGTCGGCAAAGTGCGACTCCTGAGCCGCATGTGGCTCTTTGGTACCTTAACAGTGGCTCTGGCACAAATATCCACGGAAGGCGCAATAAAATTTTCATTAAAAAAAATCAGTAACAAAAAAACTGCTTGTTATGTTGATAAATCAAAATTCTTCTATAAATTGAGAAAATGTAGCATTTTTGTTTAAGTTACAAGATTCTAAGAACAAAGCAGATATTCTGAAAAGAACTAAAAAGTTACAATTGTCTTGCAAAACCATGATCATAAAAAACATAAATATGAAGACAAAAATTCAACCTGAGCAAATGTTGTGAAATTGGAACCATAGAACATTTTTGCAGTTTTGCGATTAATTAGGTTCGTCTATTATCTTGATGATAACGCTCTGAGGTCTATATGTGATATCGACATATAGTGGGAAATGGGAAGTTTCAAAGGCAGTATGTTTGCATTAATGCTAATCTGGAACATTCTAGGAACTATAGTGAATCACTATTTTGCGTTTTTTTTTTATTAATTAACTTCTTGTATGTTTTATTCGATTGAATCTGAAGAAAGAAAATCACTTGCAAAAAGAAAATCACTAGACAACATAAAAAAGTCACTAGATATAGTGATAAATCACTAAGGGTGGCAACCGTGGATTGGTTGCAAGTGCCTGATTAACAATTTAAAAACTTGATTTATACTCAGAAGAAAATGCTTCATCATCGCTGGTCAGCATTTTCATTCAACTGGTTTATCTACCCGGTGAATGAGCAGAAATAATTAGCCTATACTTTTTCTTTTGCGGTTGAGACAGAGAAACCATTTGTTATCTTTTCTTGTTGACTAGGAAACAGTACTTTAATCCTGAGATAACAGCATTTTTATTTTCAGTTGTTCCTGGCACTTGTTAGAGACACATTCCAATTAAAAAATTTGGTAAGTTCTATTTTCAAACAATAGGATGTCCTTAATTTCTATCTTTTAAGTGCTTAGTATTCCCCTTCAAGGATAGCTATACTAATTACAAAACATTATTACGACTCGATTCACCAGTGAACTCCCATTCCAAACATAGCACTCACCCCCTTGAAAACTAAGATCCAGCCACACTTCTGTCCCACTAGTACCTGAGTAACCCCCACATACCCTCTTATATAGACCAGTTTGGGTTAAGGGTAAGGCTACTTGCAGGACTGAAATCAGACAGGAAAAACAGAGATATACCATCTCATTGCCCAATTCAACGTTCTTTCTAAATATACTGATCACTGCCGTCGCAGTTGCGTCCCACCCCTCCCCCGTAATTGGGCCAGATTTAGCCCTGGAATATATACAAAAGTTAGCCACTAACTCATAACTTTCCTAAATCTTTATTTAAAGGGTTTTAAAGAATTTGGAAAAATGTGCGTTAAATTTTGAAAAAGTACAACTCTTTTTTTGCGTTCTACATCGTGATATTCGTGAAATGACTGAAATATTTTAGCAGCTACAAAAGGGTTTCAGAATTGTTTCGTTTACTTTCATAGCAACTAGTGATCCAGTCCACCCGGCTTTGTTAATTGTAAAATTTCTTTCTTATTCCAAAAATAACCTGTAAACAACCAAATTCTAACTTTATACTATTAATATAATATAGAAAGAAAGTGAAACTTTCTTTCGACTTCAAAACATTTTCAAGCGGCTTAAGACTTTTTTTGTCAAAAAAAACTTAGCACTTGCCTAACTTTTTTTTTACAATTTCCCAAATGTCAAATTAAACTTGGCCTGCTTTTGCACTGTTAAGTTAAATTTAGTTAAGTTAAATTAAGTTAAATAAAACAATACATTTATACCATGAATTTTAATTCTTCAACTTGCCGAAATATCTCAGCAGTTACTAAGGGGTTCTAAAATTGTTGGATTTCCGTTCATAGTAACTGTTAATCAATTCCACCTGTTTTAACTTATTTCTTTCTACTCGTTTTCTCAACTTACCGACTTCTTCATCGCCTTTTTGATTATTTATCACATAAATTCGTGAGTCATTTTTAGACCACTCCCAAAAGTTATACTTCCGAATGTTATTAGTACATGAACTTCCAATGACAGTGCAATAATACAACATAAAACCCATCAAACTTCCGAATGCTCAATTACTTCCAAATCTTATTAGTAGGTTATATGCACATCCGATGAATTTCGTCAAAATCCGGGGGGGGGGGAAGTTGGGGCCAATTTTCCCAAATCAAGTCAAAATTACAGTGAAAACTTAAAAACGAGCTATATAGTACCATAAAGGTAAATATATACGGTACTTATTTAGTAACCGATGAAGACGCGACAATTACATTGAAGATCATATAGGCATTTTACCGGGAAAGCCTAATCGCTTTAAAACAAAGGGTTTCTCACTCTGTGAACTATATTTAAACTTCAGTTTTTTGGGGTTAAAGGGGCAAAAAAGGGAACCTAGGTTAGGTTACGTATTTAATATATGCTGTGTCTACCCCCCCCCATGTGCAAATATATAGCCCAAATTTGTTTCTAAACCCTTATATTTTTATCCTATTTTGTTTATTTCATTAGCAGTAACGAAACTTCACTTCTCGCGTGTTTATCGGTTACTAAATAAGTACCAGATATGCAAAAGAAAACTGACCCATTTCTGTGGATGCTTGAATTATGCAGGCTTAACTCAGTTTTGACAAGATTCTTGAAGAAAGTGAATTTCAGCTGAGGGAGGGGGCAAACTGGGGTCTAAGGCAGGGGAAAACCGAGGTCTGGGAGCGGCAGCTGCCCCCTTAGCAAATTATTACCCTGTGTTTTAGTGAAGAGTTGCACGAGCTGCGAGTTGTCAGGGTAGTAGTTAGGTTGATAAAAAAAAATTTTGGATTGCCCCAGGCGGATGTAGGTTAAAATGCAGACCCTGGAATATGTGAAACGTCAAACTTAAAAGTTTGATCATACGTGCTCCCTTATTTTTGAGTAATCTTCACTGAAATGGCTCTTGGTCCACATCTGCTCCATTTGGGAGATAAGATTCTCTGCCCATATAAACAGTCAAGAAAATCTGAGAAGATTTCCCAAGCATTGTAGTCGTTAAGCAAGCACCATAGATTGTTTTGAATGGAGCCAATTGAAGTCAAGCAGTTTTTGTTTCCTAAAGCTGTTGCAGTGTATTCGCTGCGAGCACTTGAATAAAAGACATGACAATGTCAGCACCGAATTCGCTGGGTGTCTCCGCTGAAGAATCGCATGCTCTATTTTTGTTATTAGCGACATCCTTTCGAAAATCAATGACGAATGAAATCGTGTTGAAAACCGCTTTGCTTATAAGTGCCGAGATCAGTTTCGTACTTTCAGGGAAGCATTCGTCAACAAGAAACAAAAATGACTTCACTTGTTCTGACTCAAGTTGCGTCTATAACACTTAGGACTAAATGGTACTGTTCTATTAGCTGGAAGATACGCGAGAAGTGAAGTTTGGTTAATGCTAATGAAATAAAACGAAATAGGATAAAAATATAATAGTTTAGAAACAATTTTCGGCTATATATTTGCATATCAGGGGGTGGGGTAAAGCATAGCATATATTAAATACATAATCTAACCTAGGTACCTTTTTTCCTCCTAAACCCCAAAAAACTAAAGTTTAAATATTGTAAACGGAGTGAGAAACCATTGTTTGCAATGCTCGACATAGGAATTCTCGGTTGAAATAACCTGCTTGACTAGTTTCTTTTATCATGTTCGCTATACGATATGTCGCGTGTCTTCCAGCTTATAGAACAGTACCGACTAAATTTTACAAAAGGTTCTTTGAGACATTTTTTTTTGTGTTTTGAAGATCTGGCTGTCTCTCTGCTTGAACCTAGATATAGAACGCTAAACAGCTTTCGTCCACTTTTCTAACTTTTAACTTTTTCTAGCTTTCGTCCCCTAAGTCTTTTTCGCGTATTAAATTGTCACCAACCTCTAGGACAAGGTATTTTCCACTGGGCATTAGTAGGCTACATTTCTGCTAACGTGCCTAAAGTAGGGTAAATCATATATTTGTAGAATACGCATATTGCCGTGGAACTTAGTTGCGCTATATGACTTGATTTCATACTCAGGAGCAGGCTCGTAGGCACAGGGAGACATTTAGGTCCATGTCCAAACTGAAATTTCAAGATGTGTACACTTGATCCTAAAGCGTCTTAGATTTTCCATTTAACTTTCAATTCCTTACCCCTGCTCCTCTGAACCGTTGGGCCCCTCCAAATAAACTCCAACATACGTGCCAGTAGAGGGAGAGAAGGGACTCTAAGCCCGCGCTTAATATTTTCCATTTAATATACTCTTTTGCCGAACTTGCCCCTCTTCTTGAAAAAACACAAGCATACTCTGCTGACTTTTGTTCAACGTTGCCCGTTTTCCTAGGATTTATATTTTTGGTAGATTACACCTAAACTTTCTTGTCCAAAATCTGAAGATACGACCTCTTAATGACCGGGTAGCAAAATTTAATAAATCCAGGAAAGGAATGCAATCAAGGTCATCACTGTAAAAGTAATTTGCTTTTGTAACTCTTTCCTGCCTTACGAAAGAATATGCTTGTCAGATACATTTCTTCCAATCCTCCTTCAGTCTCTGTCTAGCTGCTATTCAGATTGTGATCTTGTCAGTATTCAGAAGATAGTAAGTTTCCTATTGATTTTTGTTATTATTGCAAGCAAAAGAAAAATATTGGGTAAGACGATCGATTGGTCTAGACAAGTCTGTACTGTCCAAAAACAAGGATATACCCGACTGATAAACCATGGAAAGGAATGTGGTCATGCGCTTACAAAATAATGTGGCTTTAACTCTATTGCATTACGAAACTTCGTAATTTCATCGTTTATATTTGTCGCTAGTCTTTGCTTAGTACTATAGTTGCTGCTCAAACAGTGATCTTGTCAGTTATTTGAAGGTATTAGCTTTTCAATTTTTTTTAGTAATATTGAATGAAAAACATTTAGAAACTAACATTTTTATACTGAAGCAACATGTATCAAAGCTAAACTTAGGGGCAGGGCCGTATCCAGGGTTTTGTTCAGGGAAGTGGCATTTTTTCGGAGGGGATCTGACAAAAAAAAACATCAAAAATATGTTTTTGCTCATCTTATTACGTTTTTAAGAATCGGACAAGCATTTTGTTGGAGAGGTTCGAACCCCCTTAATCTCTTCCATGAATACGGTCTTGTCTAGGGGATTATCTAGCCTAGAGGAAATATCGAAAGGCTGGGATGATTGAAGTTTGCTGGCTAATTTAGAATTATAGATCTTGATATTTCACTATTGGGGAAGAGGCTTGAGATTTTCCCGATAATTTCTTGTAAAATAATCGGAAACCCAAATAGATTTACTTGAACACATAATTTGCTATTTGGATGCTTTTTCAAAATCGTGCCCCTGACAAGACAAAATTCAGCGTACTTGTCTGATTAGCTAGGTTAGTTCACAGTAAGACCTGACTAACGCCGGAGCCATTCATAGAAAGGTCTGGTTGGTATCCTGGATTACCTTGTGACATCAACGATGTTCAATTTATTTGAACGTTTTTTTTTTTTTAATTTAACTAAGATCAGCCAACCAAAGAGCTTTCTTGTCTATTTTTAGCCGCCTAGAAAAAACGGTGCTTGTGCATTATATGGCACACACGAAAGAAGTCAAGTTTGATTAATGCTAATAAAAAAATAAAATAGGATGAATATATAATAGTTTAGAAAGAAATTTGGGCTATATATTTGCACATTAGGGGGGAGGGGGTAAAGCATAGCATATATTAAATACGTAACCTAACCTAGGTACCCCCCCCCCCTAAACCCCAAAAACAACAGTTTAAATATTGTAAACGCAATAACAAATCGCGCTTTGCATTCCATTTGTCGTTTGCAAATATCCGTTTGACGGGTTTCCTGTCTAGTTTCCTTGTACAGTCTATAGCGGTGTTTACCATATAATGTACAAATACCAAAAAAACTAACAATTATATATCAAAATGATAATATCTTAACTAGTCAAAACCAGCCAATGTCAATCAGATAAATTTCATTATAAATAGGGTGCTACTTAAATGTCGCTGAGAATGGTCCTTGACTCCGTATAAATAAGCCCCAAATTCTAAATGAACAAGGCAGATGATTAGACACGTTCGACTGATCGAACAAATGCCTAGACTAGAAAGCAACAACGTATCCAGGGGGGGGGCGTATAAAAAAATTGTTTTTCCGACTCGTAAAAACGTAACAAAAATGAGTTTAAATAACTTTTTGATGCGTTTTTAAAAGATGTCGACCCCCCCCCCCCCGCGATTTTTTTTGTAAAAAATCCCCGGAAAATCGTACATATGGCCCTGCTAGATACATCATTTTTTATATTCTTCAATTTATTCTTCACTTTTGGCCTTGGTCGGCAAATTACGTGGAGTTTGTTCGGCCAATCCTTTTAAATTCGACTTGCATACACAGTTTAAGCAATTTAACAATGCTCTCTCCGTCAAAATGTAGCATGTTCTCACCGGATATGACCTTTGAAATTAATTGGACAAGGGGTTTGCTTTGCAAATCAGAAGATTGCCCCAAAAAGTATTAATAGTTTCCTTTAAATTAATTTTTTTTTAGATGCCTGGATATTCATAGCCGAATGGTTAGAGCTAAATGTATGGTAATTAGCACCTGAATTATACCTTTTAAGTAAAGTCTGAAATTATTTGGCTAAAAATCAGTTATTAAAATTTTTACAATAATTTTTTTCTGGTCGTGGTTTGAAGAAGTTAGATAAATTAATACATCCGTGCGTTTCTACTTAGTAACCTCGGTACTCTTGCATTATGCGGGCCTTTCTAAAAATTCAAGTTTGTTTAATGCTAAAGAAATAAAATAAAATAGGGTCAACATATAATAGTTTAGAAACAAGTTTGGGCTATATATTTGCACATTAAGGGGGGGGGGATAAAGTGTAGCATATATTAAATACGTAACCTAGGTACCCCCCCTCCCTAAACCCCAAAAAACCACAGTTTAATATCGTATACGCAATGAAAACCCCGCTAGGTAAATTTTTACCAAATCATATTATTGACTTACGAATAAAGTGAACATACAACTTGATGCCTTTTTTATGCTCTTTCCAAATATAATAATCATTTTTGTCGGAAATGAATTTTACCCCCACCCTATATATACCAATTCAGGGTATATATTTGCACATTAGGGGGGGGGGTAAATTTTACCTCCCATTTACATCAGAAATAAAATTCACCCCCACCCCCCTAATGTGCAAATATATACCCTGAAGTGGTATATATAAGGGGTGGGGGTAAAATTCATTTCCGACAAAAATTATTATTATATTTGGAAAGAGCATAAAAAAGGGCACGAGTGGAATGTTTACTTTATTCATAAGTCAATAATATGATTTTGTAAAAATTTACCCCATGCTATCATTGCCTAGTCTATAGCGGTAAACATGTTAAAAACGAGTTTTATCATTGCCTACTCTATAGTAGTTAACCCGAGAGGCCCGCATAATGCAAGAGTACCGTAACCACAGTTCACAATGGTGGAGTTTCTTGAATTTAGTTGTTTCCCCTAAATATGGATTAATGGCCCCAAGGAAAGTGAGGATATTTTTTTTATAGAGATTTAATGATTAAAATATAAGACCAAAAGGTTCAACATTGGGGTGCTGGTACAAGTGCATCGAGTACTTTATTTTTCTATAGAAGTGTTATGAGAGTTTTGGTGAATATTATTTCAAGTTAAATTTATCAATCAAATATAACGGAATTTGGATTTGCTGTCTACGAATTTTAACAAATTGAAGGGGTATTTATTTTCCGAATAGATTACGAATTAGCCCACGTGTTCCCACGATGCAGAATTTTGGATGGATTGGGACAGTTTCTTTTAGATGCAATGACTTGGCAATAGGGGTGGATTTTTTTGGGGGGGGGGGGGGCGCGAAATAGGTTGATCTGATAAACTTGCGTTAGAAGCAAGTTTATTTAACGCAAACGCATTAAATTACCCTACGTTATGGGGGCGCGCGCCCCCTCGCCCCCCCTAGATCCGCCACTGCTTGGCAATTCTAATGAGAGATCTGATTAATGGCGGAAATGATGCGCTGCTGTGTACGCTTACGGAATTCCAGAAAATCAATAAAAAATTAAGGTACTGGTGCATTATACGGACACTTCTAAAAAGTCAAGTTTGGTTAATGCTAATGAAATAGAATAAAATAGGATGAATACTTTAAAGTTTATAAACAAGTTTGGGCTATATATTTGCACATTAGGGGGGGGGGGTAAAGCATAGCATATGTTAAATACGTAATCTAAGCTAACCTAACCTAGGTACCTTTTCCTCCCTTAAACCCCAAAACAATCGTTTAAATCACAGTTTATATAATTAGCAGTATAATCTTTCCCTATCTCACCCATTATAAAAACTCGGACCGAGGTGCGAATGCTCCAGAGAACCTATAAACATAATCAGCATTAGATCTTTTCACGGGTAGACAAAGAATAATCACCTACGGAACAAGTACTGACAAAACCACTTGGCCGGCTCAACCAATAAGTGGGAGGAGCTTTTTGTTCGCACCGAGAACGAAGAGCCAGAAATCATCTGCGGTAAACTTACTGGATAATTATATAAACTGTGGTTTAAATATTGTAAATCATTGAGAAACCACGGCTTTGCAGTCATTTATGTATAGCAGTTTCTTGAGAATAGCCTGTTTGACGGGTTTTTCGTGACTGGTTTCCTTGAACAATATATAAAAGTGTCCATATAACGCACCCGTACCAAATTCAAATTTTACTACGAAAAAAATCACGTAGCAAGGATTTTGCTTAAATAGGGGGGAAGACAATCAGTGTTGGGCCAAGAAATAGAAATACCGTACTTTTACGAATGTTAAAGACATTTTTCCATATAATTATCTAGTAAATTGTTGAGCTTTAAGTGGACAGTCAGTGTTTCTATAGTGACCGATTTTTTTCAAAGTCAGAACCGCATTTCATGATTTAGCAACTGATATCATTTTTGCAAATGAATCCCAGAAAACTTCGCTTCAGCTTTAACTTGGATTTGGGTAAAACAGTTGCGGCTCTTATATTGAATTGTAGACCTTTAGTTATTACTATTTTCAAATAGTCCTACATGGGAGATAATTGTCACTAAACAATTTATTTTATAAAAACAATCTTTTCACTTCGGCTTCTATGGACTGTGGCTCGATCTTTACTAGGTTGTGGCTGCTGATGCAACCATGATTAGATTAAACAGTTTTTTAAAATTAAGATCAAGAGCCAAATCAAAATGTAAATTAAGTGCTACATTTTCTTACGCAGCGTCGGTTCTTGTATAGGTTGCGTGTACGGGTCATAAACATGCGAAGGAATACGAGCAATATTCTAAATCTTCTAATTTGTCCTAGAATTTAGAATTTTCAATATTCTAAATTCTCTAAAAAAAACTCATTTGTCCTGCTTCTCCATCCAGAGTTTATAAAAATAAAATTGGAAATTCTGAAAATTCCCTATTCATGCTGAAATTCGACAGTTTAATAGATTTTGTTGTGTCAATGCCCCGATTTCAACAGGGTCGCGAGTTTGCCGTAAAAAGAACCAACTGGCGTATTCCGTTTATTAAAGCCGATCAGAACGACAATTTATCTGGTTCTCAGAGCATATCCAAGACCACCTCTAGAAAATGTTCACTGATTTTTTCTACTAATATTTTCTTTGAGTCTAGCGAAAATCCACTGATTTCAATGGACCTTGGCGGATATTTTTTTAAAGAGAAGTCAAAGCACTGGGGGCAGGTGCTGCCTTTCAGTCCCTGGTCATGAACATGTGTGGGTGTTCGAGACTAAAGGCTGGGGTCTGAAATGCACACTTAAGACATTTTCCCTTCCCCCTATTGTAAGCAACACGTTTTTAACACCATAAGTTTCATAACAGGTCCCGGGAATAAATGCTATGCCGCAAAACTAAAAATCAAACATTGGAATGTAAAACAGATTTAACGTTTGAAAGTAAATTATTAAACGCATAAAACGTTTGCAATTATTTTTAAATAATGAAATAGACCGACTATATTTTTATACCTCATGAATTTTGAATCTTACAGTTAAAATCCATCGAAAGCTTTCTTAAAATTTTCTTAGTACCGATTGTTAGTAATAATTCTCTGCCAGCTTGCGGAAATAAGATTGCTAGTTTAAATTACCATGACCATCATAAACTGGCGGTATTTCAAACAGCAAACTGTAGAAATTGGTTCTATCTCGCTTTCTAAGGCTATAAAGAGAGAGGGGTTGAGATGACTAGGACACGTTCTGCGGACGAAGGATGATACATTGCGGAAAATCATCTATTTGGCCAATCATCTAGGACCAAACAAAAGCAGGTCGTCCCCAATTAGGGTCCGAAGGGGACTTAAGAAAGAATTTAAAGAAAACTGAGACTTCTTGGGCGGGTGTAAAGAGGGAAGTTTCGAATATATTGGGATGGAGAAGGAGCGTGAGCAGCTCTGTTAGCCTCAGTTTGCTTGGTGCTTCAGTCAGTTCCTATTATTAGTTGTAATAGTAGTAATGGATATTCCACATCCGTGCATATTCTTTCCAAAACGTGGTAAGTTTTGGAAAAAAGCTATGTCATATGAATAAATTGTAAGCTCAATTCAATAAAATGTTACTTTTATTTTCAAGATTACATAATGCCAAGCATCGATCTTTACTACATGCCCTTGAGTGCACCATGCCGCTCAATAATGATGTTGGCCAAAGCTCTGGATGTTCATCTAAACCTGAAGCTAACCGATCTAATGAAAGGAGAACACATGAAACCAGAATACCTTAAAATGAATCCGCAGGTATTTTATTGTTAATTATTTATTTCTTATGTTGTCTCCCACTTACGCAGGTATAGGCAACTTTGGACCTATCCATCCCTTGTTTTACAATTTTGAAGAGTATATCATCCGTTTTTCTTTTTAAACTGGGCCCTATCTGTGTAATCTTAAGCAAGGGGAGGGGCACACATACGCAGGGGGCTCTGAGCCCACCCGTTCAAGTCCAAAACTCTCCCAAGTTTTATGACACTTTATTCAAATTATCAAGAAAATGTTTTTTTTATATTATTCCCCCCCCCCCCCGAAAAAAATCCCGCATACGTGCCTGGACATAGTGTTCATTGGCTCTATTCAGTCCCATACTGAAGCTAAAAATATTTGAAGGACATTTCTGCACCCATCCATGAAATTGCGCGTTTTTTGGCGGGGGTAGGGGTTAACTTAGAAAGCAGGGCGTAAATGACAAATTATATAACAATACGATACATTATAGAACAATTCGTAAGAATCTCATGATTAAGGGGGGGGTACGAACCCGAATCCTCCCTTTGCCCACATGTCTGATTCCATCCTTTTTTTCTTTGATTACTAGGGCGGTGTTTCATTCTTCAGACAGTTAAACCTCGATTCTTTAATTTAACACAGTTGCTCTGTCAACTTAAGACACAGTATATAAATTATAGGCAGTATGATCTTTCCCTATCTCACCCAATATAAAAACCCGGACCGAGCCAGAAATTATCTGCGGTAAACTTACTGCTATATCTTTATACTGTGACTTAAGAGGAACGTCCCTGTCAGTCAACGGAAAATGCAAGAAAAATGAATGTAATCAAAACAGACATTAGTGCCTCTGGCAGCAAAGAAGCAGAAACATCCCTGGTGACGAAGCTAACAAATAAGTGACGCGGTACCCTTCTACCAAAACATTAAATAGACGTTAAGTATCGGTAAGTAACCCTGATTGTCCTTACTATAAAATAACATTTTTATTTTCCCCCGTCTTTCCTTCATAGCCAATTGGAAATTAAAAAAATCCCTAGCATTATGATAAGTTTCCCATTTTTTAAGCATACCATCCCTACTATTGATGACAAGTAACCCTGATTGTCCTTACTATAAAATAGCATTTTTATTTTCCCCCGTCTTTCCTTCATAGCCAATTGGAAATTGAAAAAATCCCTAGTATTATGATAAGTTTCCCATTTTTTAAGCATACCATTCCTACTATTGATGATAAGTAACCCTGATTGTCCTTCATATAAAATAACATTTTTATTTTCCCCCGTCTTTCCTTCATAGCCAATTGGAGGTTTAAAATAATCCCTAGCATTATGATAAGTTTCCTATTTTTTCAGCATACCATCCCAACTATTGATGACAATGGATTTTATTTATGGGAGTCTAGAGCCATTCTTCAATACTTGGCCAACCAATACGCCAAGAACGACACTCTCTACCCTAAGGACCCAAAGGCTCGCGCCATTGTCGATAATAGGCTCTACTTTGATATGGGCACTCTCTACCAGAAGTTTGGTGAATACTATGTAAGCAGTCTGACTCTTTAACCTTTCTGTTGCGAATTTTTCTTCGTTTTTGCTTTTTCAGTGAAATTTGTAATATTTTCAGAAATATTATTTTTTTAACCTGAAAGTTTTAATAGAATTCACCCACATGCTCAGCCAAAGATAATTTCTTAAACCACATTGGCCTGACATCACATAAAGAAAGAAAAACGAGCAAAAATGGGGTTTTTATAGGCCAAATGAAGATACTGAAAAAAGATTTGAAAAAAGAAATGAAGATTTCAGTATCTTCATTTGGCCTATAAAAACCCCATTTTTGCTCGTTTTTCTTTCTTTATGCTCAGCCACTGCTCAAATACCAAAAACTAAGAGATGGTGGCCTTGTTAAGGAATAAAAAGTACTCGATAATAGTGGATAAAGCTGCTTAAGTCTTGTCTCAATCATAGGCAGCGCAATAGCGCTGCCTAAGTAAAGAACGATGTGGGCAAAATGCATTGTTTATTTCTTGGTCATAGACCAGGGCACTTCGTATCGAAAGTTGTCGTAGAAACTTCGGAAATGGCTCATTCGATTGGAAATTGGAGCGGCTAGTGCCCTTTTCAATAGTCGAAAGTGATTGGAGGGCAACTAGCCCCCCCCGCCCATCATTCCCTCAAACACATCCAATCAAAATTTTTAGATAGCCATTTTGTTGAGCGTAGTTGATTTCCAGATAGAAAATATGTTTTTGAGGAGGTATATGCCCTGGGGGCATATAAGAACGATGTTGGCACACTGTATTATTTATAATTTTTTCCTTTAGACCAGGGCACTTCGTATCGAAGAAGTTGTCGTAGAATTTCAAAAAGGGCTTATTCAATTGGAAATTGGAGTGGCTTGTGCCCTTTTTAATAGTCGAAAGTGATTGGAAGGCAACTAACACCCCTTCCACGCCAATCATTTTCCCAAACTCATCCAATCAAAATTTTGAGATAGCCTTTTTGTTCCACGCAGTTTAAAGTTCAGGAAATTATACCTTTGACCAGTACACTCCCCCCACAGTCTTCAGGGAAAGAGTTATAAGTTATGCCCTGGGGGCATATAAGTTTTTATTGACATCTTTGTCCTAGAAACTTGAAAAAGTGCTCATTCAATTGGAAATTCAAAGGTCTTGTGCCCTTTTCAATATTCGAAAGTGATTTGAGGGCAGCTAACCCCCCTCTCACGCCCACCTTTTCCCCAAACACATCCAATAAAAATTTTTAGATAGCCATTTTGTTCAACGTCCCAGATAGAAATTATGTTTTTGAGGAGGACACTCCCCCACAGCCCTCAGGGCAAGGATTGTAAGTTATGCCCTGGGGGCATATAAGGTTTTTATAGAAGGTGTTGTCGTAGAAACTTCAAAAAAGACTCATCGACTGGAAATTCAAAGGGCTGGTTCCCTTTTTAATAGTCTCTAAAAGGGCTCATTCAATTGGAAATCGGAGTGGCTTGTGCCCTTTTTAAGTCGAAAGTGATTGGAAGGCAACAAACACCCCTTCCACGCCCACCATTTCCCGAAACACATCCAATCAAAACTTTGAGATAGCCATTTTGTTCAGCGTAGTTGATTTCCAGATATAAATTATGTTTTGAGGAGGACACTCCTCCAAAGCCCTCAGGGCAAGGGTTGCAAGTTATGCCCTGGGGGCATATAAGGTTTATATAGAACGCGTTGTCGTATAAACTTCAAAAAGGGCTCATTCGATTGGAAATTGAAATGGCTAATGTCCTTTTTAATAGTCGAAAGTGATTGGAAGGCATCTAACACCCCTTCCACGCCCACCATTTCCCGAAACACATTCAATCAAAATTTTGAGATAGCCATTTTGTTCAGCGTAGTTGATTTCTAGATAGAAAATATGTTTTTGCGGAGGTCACTCCCCCACAACCCTCAGGGCAAGGGTTGTAAGTTATGCCCCGGGGGCATATAAGAACGATGTTGGCACAATGTATTTTTTATTTTTTTTTTCCCTTTAGACCAGGGCACTTCATATCGAAGAAGGGTGTCGTAGAAACTTCAAAAAGGGCTCATTCAATTGGAAATCGGAGTGGCTTGTGCCCTTTTTAAGTCGAGAGTGATTGGAAGGCAACAAACACCCCTTCCACGCCCACCATTTCCCGAAACACATCCAATCAAAACTTTGAGATAGCCATTTTGTTCAGCGTAGTTGATTTCCAGATAAAAATTATGTTTTGAGGAGGATACTCCCCCAAAGCCCTCAGGGCAAGGGTTGCAAGTTATGCCCTGGGGGCATATAAGGTTTATATAGAACGCGTTGTCGTAGAAACTTCAAAAAGGGATCATTCGATTGGACATTGAAATGGCTAATGTCCTTTTTAATAGTCAAAAGTTATTGGAAGGCAACTAACACCCCTTCCACGCCAGCCATTTCCCCAAACTCATCCGATCAAAATTTTGAGATAGCCTTTTTGTTCCACGCAGTTTAAAGTTCAGGAAATTATACCTTTGACCAGGACACTCCCCCCACAGTCTTCAGGGAAAGAGTTATAAGTTATGCCCTGGGGGCATATAAGTTTTTATTGACATCTTTGTCCTAGAAACTTGAAAAAGT